>VZRL01006968.1:295243-345225 GCA_013397895.1 Origma solitaria | reverse complement strand
GGGCCCTAAGGCATGAACATGTCCTTGAATCTGTATTCAGGGAGCCTTGTTTTGGCTAAAGGTGCTGGGAACAGAAGATTTTAGCACTTAGTAACGAGCACAGAACTACAGCAAGTTACAGATATATGAAAAGAAAAAAACCTAGAAATATTCGAAGGCATCAGGGGGACTGAACCTGCTGAAAGGCTAGGCTCAGCAGGCCATGATCAGTGGCACAGCATCACTACAATCCCCAGAGGTCCCTGCTAACCTCAGTGATTCTCTAAAATACCCCCAGAAATGTCTCAAGGATTCAGTGCTGGAAAACCTACAGCTACAGAACAAACACCCCCTCTAAAGTGATTCACAATCATTTTACTTGGTTACGCTGGCCACGAGCAAGAAAGAACAAAGAAATGTTTCCATCACGTCCTTTAACTTGCAGTTACATTAAAAACACAAGATTATTTTCATGCAACCTGACAGCTGCCTTGCCAAGTTTTCAAGAGGCTCCTTACTTTCATCATTATCCATAATTTCATATTTCTTCAAATTATTCTGCTGCTGTTACAGGACTATCAGACTGACAGACTCCAAAATTATATCCAACTTTCATCAGAGAAGTGAAAGGACAGAAAACAGAAATGCTTTAAAAGTGATGGTGGCACTGAGGTTGACACATCTCTCCACACCACAGTGACGCACCAAACACAGGAACATTTTGTTAAAAGGATAATTTTCAGTCTTGGCGTATGGAAAGGAGGAGGAAAACATCAGGCTTGTCAACTCAGTACTTCCTTCACCCTCAGCTCCACAGAAACTCTTTTGTTCTGCATCTAATTGCTATTATCTTGTATTTCACTATGTTCAACACGAGGTTGTTTAGTTTATAATATATGGAGGGATTCGCCTCCTTCCCCTACCCAATTACCCTTTTACAAGCAAAGAAACTTTAATCAAAAAATTACCTTAAACCTGAAGTGCTCCACAGTTCTGAATCTCTCCCCACTTACAATAATTTACATTAACCACATTAAATTAACTGCTCCTAAGGATAAGGCAAAAACTTTATTTTACCTGTTTCAGCAGCTATCTGTACTGCAATGCCTTGTGCAGGATATAATCCTCCTGATGACAGCCTTTGTTTCTATTTTTAAAAAGATGGTCATAGACTTTAATCACACATGAGAGAAAATTTCCTTTCAGCCCAGGAATTATAGCTGGGATTGCCAGCAGAATACAGCAAATGCATCGTGGATGAGTGGCCTCTCATGCTAAGTCACTGCCAAGCATGAAGAGCAACTTTTCTCTCAGCAGCACATGGAGAAGAGTTGCAAAAACCCTGGTGGAGCCTCTTTTGGGCAGTCTCAGGCAGTGCCAGAGGCTCCTCAGGGGATGGTGGCTTATCCTCACAGTTCTGCCACCCTGAGCAACTCAGACCTAAGTCTTGCACTGAGCTCCTTGCCAAACATTCTTTACTCTCTTTATCACAGGCCTGTAGGGCTGAAGTTCCCAAGATGTAAGAGAGAAAAGCCCTCGGACGAGAGGCTCAGCTGGGACTGCAGCCAGTGCAGCCCAGTGCTGATTTAAGCCACGGGCCAACCTCAGTTCTGACAACCAGAAAAAGGATTTATTTTGCAGGCAAATAAAAAGTAGAATGTCAAGATGAAAAAACTGATTGCTTCTTCCCTTGTGCATTTTAGCTTATCTGTGGAATGGGAACCTTTGGCACCTGCAAGTACAAAGGGCAGCACAGCAGAGGAAAGCAGTCTGTATTTACTCCTCCAAAAGTGAACTTGTCAGGGCAGAGATAAAACAGGTGAGAAAGGCTGTCTGCAGAGGAACATTACAGCAAGACTGAGACATGCAGAGAAAGGATAAGAAACAGAATGGAATTTAAATGTCATGGTATTAATGCAGGGCTAAGATGATCCAGTGAATGCCCAGCCTCCTACCCAGGGTGAATCACTTCCCTCTCCACAGCACTCCAATTCTCATCAGCAAAGTACCAAGTACCTCAACAGCTCTCCATCATTTAAATTTAGTTTGGTCAGCCAGCACTGCGATTTGTGGACATCAGATCCTATTCTATTCACACAAACATAAGTGTCAAACCTACAAATTCTAGAGTAAACTGACATTAACTGCTTCATGATACTGAAAATAAAAAAGCCAACTATTTTTTTTCAAACCCATTTTTCAGTTTATGATAAAAGATACCAAAATGAAATCACTTACAGTTACTATTAAACATTATGAGGAAAATCAAGACAAGGTGAAAAGCTCAGCTTGCCTGTAGCCAAGAGAGAAAAAACCCAAACTGGTAGTGGTAAAACATCCATTTTCACTCCAGATGAAGCAAGTAAGAGCCTTAAGCCAAAGCATCACCTTTGTTGCCACCTGTTAAATCTTTCAGTGTTATCTACCTACTTAAAGTTTTCAGGCAGACATCTGTGAGTTTTCAGAGAATATAAAATAAACAGAATATTCCAAATGTGCCCAGACCTGGTTTACTCTTCCCCCTACTAAATGTAATCCCCATTTCTTTTTCCACAGGGATTTCAGCCCAGGGCTTCATAAGCTCAATGCTACTAAGGAATCAAAAGCAGCTGTTGTTTTCTGCACCAAGCACTGGAAGGGCTGTGGAAGATAAAAGGCCTGATTTTGAGGTAAGGAATCTGTTAATACTCCAAGCAGGGTTAGATGGTGCAGGAACGAAAGAAACCCAGCTCCCTACAGCTCACATTTCACTGCTGGGGACCACACACCCCAAGAGGCTCTTTTGGCCAGCAGCACCATTGAAATAAAACACAATAAAGGCAATTGGCCAACCCTTCAGGATAAATCTCTGCAATCCCAGGCCATGAGCTCACACAATAGGGAGCACCACCAAATCAGAGGAGGAGTCACATAATGAGCAGCGTCCTTATGATATTCCTGATGAGGAAATCCAGAGGGATGCTCGATTAAAGGGCTCTGGATAGACATGGGTGTTAAATTGTTCCTGCAGAACTCACTAAAAGTCTGATTTTTCTCCAGTGCTAAGACACAGTACAAAATCTGCTGAAATTAATGTGGCTGCCCCATCCCTGGAAGTGTCCAAGACCAGGCTGGAGCCACCTGAGATAGGGAAAGGTGTCCCTGCCCATGGCAGGGGGTGGGACTGGATGGTCTTGAGGGTTCTTTCCAAACCAAACCGTTCTGTGATTCTATGATATCACATGGGAAGTAATTTGGAGGTTACATAGTAAATGCTTTACTACAGAAATAAAGATCTTTCAAGACAGCAGGAAAAAAATATTCAGGTTCCGTAGCTTTGGTTACTGAATTATTCACACTCCCGACAAGGCAGGCAGGACACGATGACAAGCTGAAGTTTTCAGATAAGTTCCTTTCAAGTCTGCCAGCACAGGGCTGGAATCCATGGAAAAGCCCCACTCCCTGACAACACTTCACTTGGCAGCTGTAACCAATCCCCTTTTCTCCAGTTACTCTGCCAAAATGAATGCAGGGCTAACCCAGACAGTATTTGAAGTCAAGCACCAGCATGGTGCTGGAAAAAAACTCCAAAAACTTTTGTTTATTGCTGATCTACCACTCCCTTATGCCATGGTCAAAAGGTCAAACTTTGATTTTTTTAACCCCTTAAAAATAACTCAGCTCAAAGTGTTCATGCCTTATGAGCACCTAGTACACCCAACTCCAGCACAAGTGCTCCTCCAACACCAGCTAAAACACAATAATAATAAAAAAAATGTTTTTAAGACTACATGAAATCAAATTCAAGTAAATGTTTTTAAAATAGTTTCTCTGTTCTAAGGCAAATCTTCCAGCTGCCTTGAGTCATCACTAAACTTTTGACATTTGAGCTTAAAAAATGATAATAGTAATTATCAGAATTCTTCATATATCACTGTCACTGCTTGAATAGAGAATTTTATAGGGATATGTTCAGAAAAATTTCCAGCTGGCTGTGATGGGAAGCCATTTGCAAGAGTGAAAAGTCTGACAAAGAGAACTGGGCTAAAAAAAATGCGTGAACCAATTAAATGAGCATTATTTCTTAAAAAATCCCTAGGGAAAGCATTAGAGAAAGTAGTTTGCCATTAAAAGCCCTTGGAGTGCATTCCCTGGATCGAATCCAATACAGAAACATTCAGATAGAAACATGATACAAACTTGGGTAGCAGAGAGCTGTTATTTGACTTCTGACCCACCCATGTGCTTTGGAATACTCTGCAAAAGAAAACAATTTCAACTGTTCTGTTTCTTCAAGGACCACTACCCATCATAGGAGAATAGCTATTGCACATAATTCACAATTATCTGGGAAATAAAACGCTTGTTTAGAGCTATTTCTAATGCTTTTTACCACAAATAGTTATCTCCTCTGAAATGTAAAGCGACAGCAATGCAGCACCCACAAATCATGATTTTTTTAAAAATTGTATATACTGTGTTTTATATCAAAAAATCTTGAA
Source organism: Origma solitaria (assembly GCA_013397895.1). Classification (NCBI taxonomy): domain Eukaryota; kingdom Metazoa; phylum Chordata; class Aves; order Passeriformes; family Acanthizidae; genus Origma; species Origma solitaria. Next base: position 340,765 of record VZRL01006968.1, on the reverse strand, counting down.
CAATTTTGGTGCTTGCTATCCAAACAAGCTATTTTTCACCCAAATTGGCCAACAATAACTACAGATCAGTGGATAATATTTCTAATTCCCAGACAGATTTTAGCCTCAAGGAATTAAGCCAAAAATAAACTGAAAAGAAGCAGAATCTAAGCAGTTTGGAGGTAAGGAAGTGGCAAGGAAAAGACCTGATGTCTTCAGAAAAGGAAGAATCCCTGCAGGAGCTAAATATTCAAATATGCCTTTGACATAAAAAATTGTAACAAAGACACAGCAGGTACAGCAGAGAAAAAAAGAAGCTACTGTAAGATCATTTAAATGAATTACTTTAAACCAGGAGATCTGAGGAAGAAATACAGATAATGAATGTTTTTTCCCCCCAAACTTCCAAGTTTAATTTTATTCTGTGTTAGTCTGTCAGCCTAGAGGATCCAACACACCTGTGGCACACTGGCACTCACATCACATTTTTCATTCAAATGTACCAAAGAGCATTTCAAACAGACTGATCTCCTGAGACAGGAAACTACATTAATAGAAGAAAACTAACTTCAACATAATCAATGACAAGAGATAAAGCAGAATCCAAATTTGAAGGCATTATTTAGTTTCAAATGCTTTTCTTCAGCTACACAGAAAAATGGATTTTGAAGGAAGGCTTAAATCTAAATGTAATTATGCCCTTATAACGTATAAGCACAGAAATAAAAAGCCAGGAGGATAAAAGCACAGCAGGCCACGACATTATTTTGGAAGAGTCTTTAGAAGGATCAGATCTGAAATGACACAGAGGCAGCGAGGTCTGGGACTCTTCAGCTGTCGAAAAGCACCAACAGTCCAAGGACAAAATTACTCCAAACTTCAGCAGAGATAAAAGATCCCAAGTCTGCCAGCTCCTGTATTTAGCACCCTGCAGAATAAGTCAAACAAAAGCACCAAGCTCCCAGATCAGTGTTTGGTCAGACCTGAGGTGAGACACAAGGAGAGGAACCCCTTTCCCCTTTGAGATGTGCTTCCCAGGCCACACTTAGTAGTGTCTGATAGAAAAAAAAACAAACCCACAAGCAAAAAACACCCAGCAAGGCGGAAATCACTCTTGGTGAAACAGGTTTTACAATCCCTACTCACTGCTGGGTTATGGTGCCTCCAGAACTGGAGAGGCTGTGCTGGGCAGGGACAGGTTTTGATGCAAAGGGACACTCTGAGGGGAAATTCAACTCAGTGTGTAGCCAAAGGGATGCCTGAAGATCTTCTACAGAAAGATCATTTGTCTCTTACTGTCATGACTTACTTGCTGACAACCTTCTCTTTCCATGGCTCTCCTATTCTCAGGAGCTATCTGGCCCAGGCATTTTGATGTTCTTTAGTTCTTGTCCAGCTGCCCAAGGGTTTCACACAATTCCACACTGCTTTGGGTTGGAAGCTCATCCCATTCCCCCCTCCCTGCCATGGGCAGGGACACCTCCCACTGTCCCAGGCTGCTCCAAGCCCTGTCCAGCCTGGCCTTGGACACCTCCAGGGATGGGGCAGCCACAGCTGCTCAGGGCAATGCTTGAGAAATTAGGACTCTTCTTTAAAAATTCTGAACTTTTTGCTGTTTAAGGACTCTAAAAAACTGCATACAATTATGAAAGGTTTTAACAACTCTTCAGTGAAATATGCACTCAGCAACTGTTCCTAATTATCAATGGAATTTAGAGCTCTCACTGGTGAAGACAAGGCAACAGTCCTCAAATAATTCCCAGAAAACATTCATCCCACAAGGCTCATCAGAACAACCTCCAAAGACCAAAGCAATTGGGTTTTTAAAGCCCAGTTTCCTAAAGAACTGAGGTTATGTAGGGTAATTGCAATCCTAAGAGGAAACCTTAAGAGGCAGCTTCGGATTCCATAACACCATGAACTTCATAAATCCAGCTCCACAGAAACAACCCTGAAATAAAACCCTTACTTTCTTTATCACCCAAAGAAACCTTTAACTAAAATAAAAAAGAAGTGCAAAAGTCAAGCCAGAACCAAACCCCTCCACACAAACCTATGCAAAATAATCCAGCATTAAATGCTGCTTTCCAAGGAGGATACAAATAAAATCAGGGCTCGCTGAATTAAGAAAAAAAGCTTGTGTTTAAAGTGGATTCTTGGCAAACACACATCTATTCCCATTAGATTTCTCAGCTCTGGCACTTCAGAGCTGCAGGTAAATATGATAAACTGCATTTTCACACGGAGGAAAAAAATTTCCAGCCAAGTGTAATCTACCTTAGACTTTCACAAGGACAATGCATAAAGCACTGAATGCTGAAAATGGGTTTCAGTGAGATGGAAAGATTGTGCAGGAAAACAACACAGGGAGATGTTACTCAGCTTTTCCTACTACTGAAACAACTCAGGTCACATGGGTGAAAAAGTAAATGAGTGTTTGTAATCTGCAGGATGACAAAAGTTTGCTTTAGTCTTCTAAATTGCACAAAATACAGGGTAAATACAATTCAAATAGGACTCAGCATTAGGGTTCTTGACACAGCAGACTTAGGTGAGGAACAGAGCTAAGGAATAATTTGAAAACCATTTCTCCTTTAAGCCACATGAAGTGTGCAATGAATCTTCTGTTGTGTGTTATACATGTGGCTTTGAAATGTTTTTTTGGCAAAAGCAACCACCACGAGGAAATGTAAGGGCTTTTAAGGATCCTGGAAAATTGCAATGTCCTGAGGTAGCATCCCAAACCAACCATGACGGATGGACATATGGAAAGTATTTCCTAGATTTCAGCTAACAAATCACAGGCACAGCGCCCACAGCGCCTCTGGATGAGGAATACACAAGTCCTGAAGCACTGAGCTCACTTGGTTTTCTAGTGCCAAGTTCTAGCCCTGTTGTTTCAGTATTCAGCCCACCTGGCTGCCACAGAGCAAATCAGTAAAGCTCTATTTCTTTGCTGCATAAAAACCAGCAAATCCTACACTTTTTTAGCACTTAATTCTTAAGCAAGTAGTTGTTTAAACTTAAACACTTGCTCATTGCTTTAGAATTCACAGAATTTACTTGGCTGACAATTAATGGCTCTGACCATCCACATAATTACTGACAGACTGACTTTGGTGCTAAATGCAGAGTGGTCCCAGATCGTTAATTACTGAGAGCTTCTTTAAATTCGCCAAGAAAACTCCCAGCACCAAACTGCTGAGACTGTATCAGTGTGGGAAGAGTGAATGTTGGGAAACTCCTTCCTTAGTTTACACAGCAACATCAATCACCTTTTTATTCTGATTTATTGAGCTCTACACCAAGAGAGAATGACTGCTTATCTTCCAGTGACTGTGACCCAACTGCAGAGTGATGTGGGCAGCAGGAATGTCCAGCATTTGTATAAAAAGATGTTGATGACTGCCCAGATTTGTTGTACAGCCTTCCAAAAAGTTACTGGCACCTGGCAACGTGTATGGGGGAGAACTGTAGAATGACTAAAGGTGCATAAACAATTATATTTACTTTAAAAAATAATCTGTAAAATTGACTTGAAAGTTGGGAAGAACAAGTTCAGTAACTGACAGCTCCTTTCTAGAGGGCTGGAAATTGAAGCTATGCTAACACACATCTCAGGTAAGGCAGGTTAATAAAGCAATCAATTATAAAACTCAAGTTCTGACTTTTTTATCATTCTACATCTTAGAAAAAGGCAGATTTCCCCAAAAGTTACAACTATGTGCTCAGATATAAACCACATATTTAACACAAAAATGGATAGGTACCTTGCACAGGAAGGAATCATAATTGTCCCTTCCAGCCTGATCTAACACAAATATTCTTCCCAAGAATCAGCAGTAAGGATTTTCTATCTCTGATGTGACATTTTCCAGGATCTGCGAGGCAGGAGTCATTTGTGATGACCTGGAACTGACCAAAGCCCAGCCCCAGCTCTAACCACACGCAAGGCCTGGGATTAGCTGTTACCCTCTCAGGCAGCCAGGCCCAGCCTGGAATGTCAGCAAAGGAATGCCAGGATTTCAGACGGGAAGGGACAGCAGTGAAATCCTGAGTCACCTCCCCTGGGAGAGCCACAGGAGACAACCCAAGGTCCAGCGGTTTGGCTGTTACCACATACTCCCACACTGCCAGGATTCTCCTGCTGGACACAGATGTTTGTGTACAGAACTGTTTCTGTATAGATGTATTTGCACATCTGTTCATATAGACAATGTACCTGCAAGTGTAGGTATTACATATACACTACTTGTATAATTCTATTCTGTTATATACACTACTTGTATAATTCTCTTCTATTTGCATATTCTATTCTGTTATATACACTACTTGTATAATTCTATTTGTATATTCTATTCTATTATATACACTACTTGTATAATTCAGTCACACATGTAAACAAATCTCAGAGGAAAGAAAACCAATCAGCATTCCCACATTAATCCTATTGGGCATCACAAGTATTTCTTAAGAGCCAGGGTGGGCCCACAGCAGTCTGACTCCACAACAGAGTGTTTATATACAAGATATCTATGCCAGAGGGAGGCAAAAAAACCAACTTAGGCTGCAATTGCAGCTTTTTCTCTCCCTTGCATTATTTATACTCTCCACAAAGGCATAATTGGATTTTTCTGATGTCACCACAAGACACACAATGGAAAACCCAGCCCTACCTGGTGCTGTTACCATCAATGAAACACCTACACTGAACTGAGATAAGCTAAAATAAAATTAAAATAGCGTAATATCAATTTCACAGATGCTTATGAGACTGCTAAGAGTTTAATAAGTAAAAAATGTTTGTTCCAAAAATACTTGTAATTTAGAAGACTGTCAAAACCACTCAATTTCCTTTTCATTTTTTCAAACAACTTCGACGCAATTAGCGTAGCAGTACCTATTTTGAGTGCCTCAGGTTTTGAGGCACGTGTGGCTTTTAAATCAGATAACACTTTCCCTTCTGCTGATTCCCAAGATTTCCAGTTTCTGAAGGAGGCTGAGAGGTGCAGGATAGCAATTTTAACCAGCCAGAGTCAGGGGGGTGGAGTGGAATGGGCTTTGAGGTCCCTTCCAACCCAAACTATTCTGTGATTCCACGATACAACAAAACCACAAAAACCCCTCTCTTTCACAGCAGATTTCTAACCAATTTTTTCCAAATTAGGCTTATGGTCTCATCTCAGCCCTGCAAACACTGATGAATACCAGAATAGCTACAAGACCTCATTAATCAAAAAACAGCTGTAAAGATGAACTTGCAATCCTGATATTTCCTCTTGAAAAAGTGAGATAAATTCGGTGCACTGCCTGACTGTATTTTCAATGAACTCTTCAAATCACCACTCACTCACCTGGAAGCTTTCTTCAACTTTAAAGGTTAACTTTGACAGAAGTGTCTGAAGAGTTTAATTAGAACAGGAGATCTTGAACATATTAAGTGTGAGTTGCATGTGCTCGAGCAATATATCTATATAATGAAACATAACTGAATTTGGGAGATTGATACAAGGAAGAAATTGGCACTTTTGCTCAGGTGAGCAGCACATCTCCTATATGTTCACCAGGCTACGAATTCAAACCATATTTTGCTTTGCCAGTCCATAATAAACACATGAAAATAAGCATCAGTAAAAAGAAAATGAAAGTTTCCACTCCTTTCCTTTAAATTTGCCCAGATTTCTCCTGGATTTATAAAAACATGCAATATGAAAGAGCATGGAAAGAGACAGAGAAAGAGGAGATCTTTTCACAGAGATCTCTTCTGAGGTAAAGGTCACTCATGTCACCATGCCAAACCAACTCACCATCATCTTGCTGCACAGAACATGCACAACTGGAGGGGAAATCTCAGACACAAGATGGAAAAGATCATCTATTTTGGGGCTGTGACTGCATTATGGTCAACAATCCCAGCATATGGTGACTAACACCACTGTGTGGAGTTTACTTTCCCAGAGAAAGCACTTTTTGTTTGAATAACTGGTTGCTGCTACAGTGAGTCACTCCACCACCTCAAGTAGCAGCTCCAGCACTCTAAAAGGACTGCCTGGGAACTGCTGAGTGCAGAGTGTGTGTTTGTTTAGGAACAATGTGCCTTAAATAAACCACTGACTCACCTTGTCACGCAAATGATGCTCTGCAGCCTCAATATTCAAAGGATCGTCAAAATTCAGAAGATCCTGGAGAAGAAACAGAGAGAACATTGCAGGGCTCCCACTCACTGCATCACACAAGGAGCCCAAAGCCCCCATGGACAAGAGAATGGGACAGAGCAAACAGGGCAGGAAGGGCAGCGCTGTTTCCTCACTACCTTGGGGGTATCCCTGCCAAAGGTAAATGCAAATGAGTTCGATAATTGGACAATTAAATTATAACAGCACCAAAGCATTTAACCCTCCTGGTGGAGCCACACACGGCCCCATGACACTTCTCCCCGGAAGTGATGCACTCCTATTGGAAAACAGTTTTAAGCCAAATTCTGGAGGAACACTGAAACTTTCAGGAAGCACAATTCCTGTTGATTTTTGTTCGAGGGCAAAGTAAATCTTTAAAAAAAACCTCTGCCAACAGCATGGTAATGAAGTAGGAGTTTCCTGAACACCACCTCCAGAGCAAAGCAATTTCATTTGCTCTGTGAAGAAGCTATGCAACCTACAGCCCGACAGGGAGGCTTTAGTGCTCTGGGAAAAACAGGGCCTAGAGGAAAAGGACTGCAACAGCACCAAGAACTAAGGACATGTGGGGTCAGTGCGCAGAAACACAAAACAAACCTCAGGTCTCTCAGTTTAATTTCAAATATTAACTTTGGAAGGAGAAAGGGTCTGGGGTTAAAAACAATGGAGAAGGAGAATCATCATTAAAAATAACATGGAATCACAAAAGGCCCCTGTTCTGCCTGCAGCCCAGATCCCTTCCCCACTCTAGGATCAGCCTGTGACAGTGAAATAGCACTGTCCCACAAGTGTGAAAAGCTCCTGGCAGTACTGACTCATCTTCAAGCATTAAATCCCACATTTTATTCAAATCAGGATACCAACCCACCTCATTTTCACTCACTTTCTTCAATAAAACCTGTCATGAATCTGCCAGACCAGTGTGACCCCAGTGCCAGCTTTTCAAAGCCTAATTATTTGTAAGAAGTTGGGTGTGAGGCGAATTCAGGAGGGGAGCACAGCTCTTACCAGCCATGACAAATCCCTGTGGTTCTCCTATGCATGACCATCCTCCTCCACAGCTCTTTGCCCAGTACTTTTATGTGCAGCTCTGCCCCTGAAGGCTCCTCTTTGTACCCTCAGAGGATTTTTCCTCCTTCCAGTTACTTGGCATGCACTGGGAGATTGACTGAAATGCAATTGCCTTTTCCTGGAAAGGCAAATGCTCTCCAAACTTTTACGTCAATTTACCAAAGAAGCTGTTGAAAAAACAGATCAAGCCTTTGGGTGCCAGGAAATCCAAGCCTCCTCCTACACCCTGGAGTGGCTGGGGTGGCTCCGTCCAGAGGGAATGACAAATGTGGCCACCAAGTTAGTGCTGCTCTCTTTCTCCTGACCTTCCTACCCAGCAGCAATGGCTGTGGGAAGGAATCCCTAGAAAAGGTCACTTTTGTAAAGACTTAGCCTCTCTCCACTTTCAGGGCAAAAGCAGATGTTGCATCCTGCCTACCTCTTGCAGCTTCCTGCCCTCTCGTCCATTTCCAAGGTGTTCCTGCAATTAGAGGTTCCTTGCTCCCATCAATGTTAAAAAAAGGGGAAGAAATGGGATGCCTGAATAAAATCACATAATTTCTGTGACAAGTCAGGTTTTATGCAAACTCTGTGGGTGGCTACCAAGGCCATGGAATAGGAATGTAAGTGATAAAAAAGGAATGAGACTGCAGGGCAGTCATTAATTCCTAAATAGTGCTTTTTTTACAGACTAACATGAACATAATTCCTTCTCAGAGCAGTACCAATTTCTATTTCCTGCAAATCAGCCGAAGGAATTTCATACTGTGTGGAAGATCCCAATTTGTTATAAAAATATCCCCTAATATTTCTAACAAAATTAAAATCCATGTAAAAAAGCTAGCATTTCAGACAGTCTGGATGAGTTGCACAAATTTGATTTGATTTCTTATTTGTCCAACACCCACTGAAGCCAAAGGAAATGAATGACCTAAACTTTTAGAGGCAACACACAGGGCTGACATTGGGTAATGCTGAAACTAAAACAGGCAAGAAAAAGAAAAGTGGACACGCAAAATATTCCTTTACTTACAGTAAATAGAGAATTTAACCCCCAGACAATATCCTGCAAAGGAAAAACACAGTTAGTCAGACATGCATTTCAGGAGTTTTGAACATGTTCACAAACTTTATTTTTCTATTAATCCATTAAAGAACTGGAAAAAAATCTAGATTAAGAGTGATGCTTTACTAATTTAAATCAAAATGTTGAAAAAGCTTTCCCATTTCACGGCCACTTGATATTTAGAAGTCAGCAAAAAAATCAAATACTGCATATTCAACAAGAAGATCAGATCTTTCTGTGTGAACAGGAACTTTATTCCTGTTGCTCTTCCACTCAAGGAGAGGAATGATACCTTAGGATATGCCACCAATTGAAAACTGCACTGCTTAGTTTGAAGGGTGGGTATAAAACTTAATTCAGCAATCTATTCTTAAAATTAAAAAGGGGTCAAACAAATACTTGTAACTGCCAAAATATCAGAGAAAAGAGAATGAGGTGTAGAATGAGTACAGAGAAATACTATTCTTATATAAGCATATGTCTCAAGTCATTCCATGGCTAAAATAAACCTTTTACAATAAAGATAAAGCCTCAAAATAGAAACTTCCCGTGCACGGCAAAGTACTTCAATAAATGAGTGCATTTGAGCTTGTTTCCTGTTCTGGGCCCTGTGCTGAGAGTGTGGACCACAGAAATCCATATCCCTTAAGGACACTGCCCAATTATGCCCTAATGAACAAGACACGATGTCAGCATTGTGCAGCCAACAGCCTCTCATGATCCAATTTCCCTTTGATCTTGCACAAACAACCCACTCAGTTTATCTGCTATTAAAACATGAATCTGCTCATCAGGGCGGGCTCTGTCAGTGTTTCCAGCCTCAGCACCTTCTCAAGTGTGGCACAGACAGCAACTTTCAGATGTACTCATCACTTTCCGTGGCAGCACAGACACATGAACTGCACAAAAGCGATGACCCAGACATTTAATTACAGTTATCTGTAAATTTTAAGACTCCAGTGCTGAGCAGCCATCCTCACTCCCAAACAACCACTCTGCCAGTTCCCTGGCAAGCAGGAGAAAACGGACTATTTCAAATAACGGAGGGAAATCATTGTTTTCTCCTTTGTTTGAGCTCTGTGCTTGTCCAACTGCTGGCACAGAAACCAGGCATAGCAGAGGTCAGCAGAGTATGGTGTTAAGGAAACCTGTATTAATCCTAGGGATAAATGATTAGTACAATGCAGTGATGTGCCAAAGTCACAGAATAAAGGGAGACTTCAGTGGCATGGAGAGCCTGGAGAGCAGCAAAATGCAGAAGGTCTCAATTTCCACTTGATTCTCCCATGTCCAGGCATCAGAGTGTGCTCAGCAGCTCTGGGAACCTCTGCCCCAGCAGATGCTCTGGCCCCAAAGGCCAGGAGCCCCTTCCTGTATTGTCCTTCAGGGAGGCAGTTACAGGAATAAATGACATTTTTAGAAGTTGCCTCTCATCTACATCATGAGACAGCAGGCTGTAGCTGGGGAAAGTGATACAGAACCAAATACTGAGGATTAAAACCATCCTGAAAAGGGACAAAGTCACGTGAGTACTCTGGGGTCTGGCCATTTCTAAATCCTGAATGCCAAACCAGCATTCCCAGGGTTACAGACTGCCCACAGCAGTTCAAGCACCAGCACGGCTAAAAAGGAACAAATCAACTCACTCACTGAGTTGATTCTGAAATCCTCAAGAGCTCAGCTTCTCCTTACACTGAGTGGTGCTGAACCCCCTCATCTTCCAGAATCTCCCCACAGACACCTGCAGAGTTCTCTCCAGACAAAACTCCTTCTGCTCCAACACCTCAGAGAAGTAAATACTGCAGCTCAAAGGAGAGACGTGATATCGTATTTTACCATTATATAATAAATTGCTCACAAATTCTTATTTGCTAAACCCTAGTTTTAAGGCTTTGGGGGGCTTGGCTCATTCAGGCTGGTTTTACAGAGCTCTATTTAAAAAAAAAGAAACAAGACACCAAACAAAAAACCCAACAAAAATCTCTGTAAGGGCACAAGCTATCAGGATGCTGTCCATTTTCACTGCCATTCTATACACCAAATGCGTAACAGGATTATTATTATTACTGAATAATTTACCTGTGAAATTCTTAATACCGTTTTTGATGTTTCCATCTATTTAAGTTTTATGATTTGCTGGATTCATTTTATACCCTTGCATGGCTCCATAAAAAATAATGCTAAATTACTACCAGAGGGCAATACTTTTAGTAATGAGCTTGAGGCTAGCCAGGATTTAAATCCAGGATATTGAGAAAGGGAAGTGGGATGGAACAGATGAGAAAGAGTGAAGCAAGTATTTGGTATTTGAAAAACTCAACACTGTTGAATTGCAGAAATAATCACTTTGCATTACTGGCTTCAGCAGAGTTGTTGGCTGCATGCAGATAAGTACTGGCCTGGATCCTTGCTTTGGCTTTTCCTGAGGAACTAAAAGAATGTGCAAGCCACTGAAGATCTTGTCAGATTTAACAGCTCAAAAACTTCTATTCTCCTTCAGTGTAATAAAGCATCAGGTTTGGCTTCAAACATTTACTGAACTTGTGGCTTAAATACTCTGAAAATAAAGTTAAGCCTACGTACAGGAATTTTCAAAGGTTATCTTCACAGGTAGGAGCAGGGCAAGTGGCAACTCAAAATGTTAACAGTGCACACCTTGATGATGCTGCACTTCAGTGAGAACCTACTCTACAAGATCAGATATCTGCACCTGCCAAGGTAACACCTGACAAAGCTGCTTCCTTTACAAAGCGTTTTAAGGACTTTCTTCTCTGTGTTTAACATTAAAGCTACAGAGGACAAGTGCACCACTGCTGAGGGGCAGCCAGAGAGCAAAGCTGAGAGCCTTGCTTTTGTACCAAACCTGCTTTTTGTGCCTGTCCAGGCTGGACCTGCAGCCAGAGCTGCCAAACTGCTCGAGCTGCTTTACCTGGCTCCTGCTCTAGCTGTGCCCCAGCTGCTCCCTGTGTGGTATCCCCGAAGTTTCCCATCAGCTCAGATGTCACCCATGGCTCAGATGCCTCTGGGAGTCCAGGGCAGGTCTTGGATACACAAGTGGGTTTAATTCACACCTACTTTTTAGTTCAGAGGATGCAGTGATGGTACTTCAAATCAAGAGCTGGGGGTGCCAAGCAGAGCAGTACCTGGCTAAATCCACAGGCCGTGAGGGGAACAGGGAATAATAATGAGGGAAGCACACTCTGCTCCATGGCACTGTCACCACCTTGTGCTCGAGCAAGGGGAAGTGAACACAAGCAAGTCAGAAGATCAACAGACTGTTGTAAACAACCCCTTTATAATCGTCCCTTTTCATTCTGGACTATTTCTGTGCTGCATCTGAGTGAAAAGTTACACTAAACCCCTGCCCACAGATTTATTTACGGCATGCCAAGCGAGGAGAAAAAACCTGCTGCTGCAGCAGTGTTTAAAGTTCAAGAGTGGTGACTCAAAATCCTCAATGCAGCTTTTGAAACAGCCTCTCCTAAGGCCAGGGAGTCTCAAAGCTTTGCATTTGTAGGAGGTCCTACCTCAGCCACTGGCCTTGCCAAGTGACAGTTCTCACCAGCACTTCACAAAAGCAATGCCACTGAAACCATGTCACAGACAAGGGCTTCAGAAAGACAACCACAAGCACTTCTGAAGAGAGAGCAAACACGGAAATTGCAAATTAAGATTTTCCTTTAACAGGCCAAGTATATTTAATACATTAATTTAAGAAGAGAGCAAGCCAGACAAAAGAACCTAACAAACTTCCAATCAAAGAAACTCCTTTGAGATCCAAGGAATATTTCTTATCTAACAGACTGATTCAATCAAAGCTCGTTGCTAAACCATTTTTTAAAAGCAAACAACCCAGTCAGATGAACAAAAGGAGCAGCAGTCATTTATACACGCACATGTCTGAAGCAAATTTGTTTGGTTTGTTTGAAAAAGGGCTTGAAATGACACTAAGTCAGGCCATGCATGGCTGTGTCCTGGGCAGCTCTCTGCTGTCCTGTCTGCCTGTGCACCACCTCAAGGTGTTTCTCCTCTTCCATTCACCTTCTTCCATCATCCCTTAAAAACACACCCAGCTTTTTCCTCTCTTCACTGCAGCCTAAAATGTCAAGCACTCTTCATCCCACCCCACTAAATTTATCATTGGTCCTGGGGTTCACAAAAAATGTTTTCCTTCCAGAGATGCAGGCACTTTTTAGCTTATGAAAAAGCTTCTTCCCTCCTAAACCGTGTTCTCCCAAATAAAATCTCCTTTTAGATTTCCTCCCCTGCTCCTCTCTAATCTTGCAGAATTCAAAAACACCGTTCCCACCTAGAATGAGGTGATGAAGAAAACGTCACCTTTCTTTAGTCACCCCCAAAGGCCATCTCAATTGTCATGTGCCTGCTGTCCCTGCCTATGCTTCCCACCCAAACACAACAGCAGCTTCCTACAGGCCTTTGGGTAACTTAAAAGGCATGAACTGCTCCAGTTAGCAAACACAAAACAAGGAGGAAGGCTGGAAAACCATTTCTTTTGTACTTAAATATAGGAGAGGGAAGAAAACAGGACCAATTCCAGCCTGTTCCTCTCCCAGACCAAGCCAGCTGTGAATTGCCAAGTATCAGGAGCACTCCTGTAAAATCCCTTCTTGTTACTGACTCCTTGACATTTGTCCCCCGTGGTTACTTCAGGGCAAGGGGACAATAATCCTGCATGAATGGTACCTTGGGGAATTCTCTGATTGTTTCTTAATGAACTACACCACAGAGATTAGAGCACTAAAGCCATCACCCTCTGGAGAGCATCTCCTCAGTGGATTAAAGCTGACACAAACTGCATATTCAGAAATCAACAATTTGGGGAGAACAAGTATGGTTTAATTAGACTTACTGAGGTATCACCTCTCCTGACTCACATACTCATAATAACAGCTACATACCTAAATCAAAGATTTGGCTTTGCCAGGGGACATTAAAGAGAGAAAACAACAATTTTGCAAATCTTTCATGAGGTAAAAGCTATTAGAAGATACTGAGTTGTGTATTTTCACCAGCCTGGGCATGTATGGAGGGGAAAGTAATGAATCACTTCTTACAAAACTGATAAAGCCGATTTATAGTCAAAATACAACACAATATATCCCTAGAGAAAAATTCCCTGAAGCTTATTTTAGGAAAAAAACTGAATGTCAAATCTACACAGAAGATTGTCTTCAGTGCTCCTCTTTCCAAATACTGGTCTGAAGGTTTTTTTGTCTGGGGCTTATTCGGTTTTTAGAGCTGGGGAGGACAGATAAAAAGACCAACCCGAGAACATGATTTGAATACATCAATAGCTGTACAATGTTACCATAATGCTGAGAAAAACAGCCTGAGCAACAAGAATTAAGGTAACACAAAACATACAGGTTTCTTTTTTCCCTTCATCCTCAAGCCAGTGACAGTTATTTTATTGCCTGTTTAAAATACTCCTCTACACTAATTACAGATGATTTTGACAGCAAACCATCTATTTTCCTTAAGATGATGGATGAAAGTCTTGTACTTTTGAAACTCCTCAGGCTGATGCTTAAACATTGAGGTAAACTGAAAAAATTAAGTCACAAGCCTCTGATTTATGTTTCCAAGAGATTAGCTTGACATTTGGATGATTTCAAATGAAGCCATTCCACTGCCTGAGGACAAGTGCACCAAACCGGCCAGAATTTTGCCATTTAGTATTAAAACACTAATTAAATAAGCAAGGCTCTTAAGGATCAACTCCAAGTAGCAACAGTTTACTGGAAATGAATCTTAATTCCTTTTAGATCAGATAATCTAATAGCACAGACAGATATTTATTAAGCTGATATCTGAAGTTATGGGAGAGAAACTGCTGAAAAAACAGTGGTTTCCTACAGGTGGGTACTAAAAGCTGTAGTCTAAGGCTACCTCGATGCTTCCCATTCCTGCTCCTGTCTCTCCTGACAGCACCAACACAAAAATGACAAAACCCTGCTCTCCAAACTATCTCAGCGAAAAACTGAAGTGCATATACACCTAATAAAAACACAGAAACCCTCCAGAAAACAGTCCAGTTATCTGAGACCAGCTGGATCTCTATGAGAACACAGCTACAAAAAGAAGAAAAAGGACCAAATATTCCCTGTGAACATTCACCATACGTTTTTAAACACCGTTTTTAACTTTCCTATGCTCAGCCTTCCACAGACAGAGTTGCCCAAGTGTGCTTTGATTATTTTTAAGGCTCATCAGCCACTGATTGATGAACCAATTTCCAGCTGTAGTTGGTCTGGGGTAACTGCAGAAGGAGCCTGACTTTTGGAACCAATCAGGCAATCAAAACACAGATCCACTTGCTCAGTTTTTAAAATCCATCACCTGAGATGTTTTTATAGCCAAATGAAAACAAGCATTTAGGAGAAAGCTCAGGAATGTTAAGCAGACCTATCTTAGCTAGGCAGGGGCTAATCTTGGCAAATAAGGTACAAGGAAGTGCATGTTGAGGACTAACAGGAGCTACTAAAGCACTTTTGAGTTTGAAATTGAAATTACTGAAGGGGAAGAAGCAGAGCAGCAGAGTAACAGCAACAGTGTTAAGTCATATGAGGCATTTAAAAGCTGGTATTTCCAGTGGCATAAAATCTGAAAACAGAATGGAATTAAAGCCATTTATTTGCTTTATGCCTGGAAAACTTCCATTTTGACCATCACACTTAAAAGCAAGAGAAAAGCAAGTTCAGACACTCTGAGAGGGGCCCAAAACAACTGAGCAGTCTCCAGCTTCAGAAGAATCTGTTTTAGAGAGGAAAGTATGCAATAAAATGATGAAGAACACAACAGAATGGAGACTGAAAGGTAAATTCAGCTCTAAAGGAGTAAAAGATGACACAAAGATCAGAAAGAAAGCACTGCAGCTTTCACATAAGTCATAGCTTGGGGACCAAACCACTACCAGAAATTATCTAAGTGTTTGGGATTCTGGAGTGTTTCTATGGATTAAAAAAGGTGATTTTAAAAGTATATATATAGACAGGCTGACAGGTTAATGTTTTAAACCTCTTTCAGGGTAAAAGCCTAACTCTCTTCAGAACCCGATTTTAAAAAAGCACCTAATGCAGGAATTCAGAAATAGCACATTCTTTAGTGCCTTCACTCACACACAGGCTGCTCTCTGCAGCAGTCCATGGAAACGTGTTCCCAAATACAAAGGAGGGAAAAAAGATAACGCTCAACACTTGGTAACCTGAAGAGAATTCAATCATGGATGAGACGACACCAAGTGCAAAAAAATACTGGAAAACAAAACTGAGTTGGCTTTCCTCCCCTTAAGAATTTTCTACACTGTTAAAAATACATTTAATCGGATAATTTTTACAGATAATTGAGCAGATTTTCATTTCATGAAGTTTCTTCATGTCTTTACCCATTTGATACTAAAAAAAAAAAAATTAACAAGGTCACAGCAGTTTATTCTGAAGGATTTTTCATGTAAGAGCTCTGCTGCCACCACAAGGATTCAAAAATGAGACAAATTCAAAACTTCAGCCTTCTAAAGGGTTAAGCACACAAGCTCCACGCATGCAGCTGCATTCAGAGCTGGTCTGTGTGCAGGGCTTTTCATATGTATTCTCTACTTGAATGGTTTTCTCTAATGCCCTCAGAATGGAACCACTGAGAAAGTTCCTGGCTTTTGGGTTTCTTCTCCACTTGTACTAATGTTTTAATGGCTGAAGTTTAAGATTTGTAGTCCAAAAACTTTCTCTGGGAATGAAATACAGGGACAGGAACAGAGTTAGTTAACTTAATTACTCAGGGCTTGATTTAACCTAAGATGAAAACAGAAACACAGAGGACAAAACCAAATCACACCAGCGGATGAGAAAACAATAAAGAAAGATTGCTGAATCCACAAAACAAGACACTCGTTCTACTTCCAGAAAGTCACACGCTCATCTCAGAAGAGATCTTACAGATGAAGAAAGTCATAGATCTCATTCACAGTGCCAAAAAGCAAACCAAGTATCAGATAAAGGTCATTTTCAATTTGGTTTTTGAAAGAGATGAACACCTGGTGTGCGGCCTTTATCCACCTAATGTTGTTAAAGCTCTGCAAGAAACAATTCTGGCAGCATTCCTGGGAACAGCAACAGCAAGATTAATTCCTGCTCAGTGCTCTGCATTGATTTGTCAGAGATACCAATTGGAAACTGCCAGGGCTGTGGATTGCTGGTGGTGCTGCTCACAGGATGCTCCTGTGTTTTTGCTGCTGGGGTACAAAACAGCCCACCCTACAGAGTGTGGGGTCAGAGTCACCTGCAGTCACACCAACCTACAAATCCTTTTATCAGAGCGGGTTTGTGCAGCCACACCAACACTGCCAACATTTCTACAATCAGCACGGTGCTTGTTCTACTTTTGCCACCAGCACTTGCTGAAAGACAAACTCAGCTGTTCCTAGAGCAACCCACGTTAGCTGTTTCTTTCCAAGGCCATGAAAGGATTTTTGAAGATGTATCTCGTTTGATGTACACATCCAAAAGGAAACAGTACCTTTAACGTTCTAGTTGGAGCCCAGCCAGTGCCATCAATTGAGTGTTCTCTCAATAAACTGGAAAAAAAAGACATACGTATTATACAGAGCAACTTCTGGTTAAATTGCCTGTCAGAAACTGTCTCAGAAAACATTAGGAAGTAATTGCAAGATAAGATCTAATTCTTGCTGTATATATATATCCAGGTAATGGAATTTTAAACCCCAGGAGTTGAGATGTCTGCCTAAAATTACCTTCTATGCAGTGTCATTACAGAACTCCCCATCTGAGCTCAACCTCTGTCAAAACATCTGAATTATTTTCCTCAAGCAGAGTAAGTGTGACAGAAACCCCTGTGACAGTCTCAACATTGAACCTTTTTTTTTATAGTTAATCTCTGTTGAAGAGACAGGCTTGCAGATGACCCATCCCTCACTAAAACTGGCACAAATCCATCCAAAAAAGGGTAGTTTGGGGAGGGATATCTAATTAGCAAAGAGAAGATCACCATCCTCTCTTCTGTGAAAGGACTTCAGCTTCACACAGGCGAAGATAAGGAAGTGAAACAGTTTTAGTCTGTCTGCTCAGGAGGAAGGACTTTCTTACAAACTATAGATTGAATTTTAATATAAGCACATATGAATATTAATATATAAACAGACTTTCCTATAAGCACACATCGAGTACAGAAATTTTATATGACCAGCATATTATGGTACATATTAAGTCCAGCGAAGCTGGTGATCTATTTGCAAGTTGAAACCATCGAGGTGTATTCAGCTGTTTAGGCACTTCTGGACCTTTCAAATCCAAACATCAGCAGTTACGAGAAGGAGATATATTGGGGATCAGAGTATAATAGACAAATAAGCTGAAGTCTTGCTCAGGAAAATAATAATCTGAATGAAAATGCCTAGGAAACTCCTTGAAGCATCATTTCACAATCACATCTCCCTCTGTAAGGTGTAATCTACAACTGACAACTCACACAGCAAAGCACAAAAATTCACCCCCAGCAGCAGCTTCTGCTACTGAAATGACAGGGTTAAAGTGAAACAGTCAAACCTTTAGGTTTTAGCGATTTTCAGGGTGACATGTATTAAGTAATTCTTAAATTACAGTAAATGACTAGAACATACAGGCTGTCCATGTAGGTATTTAATGAACATGACAGTTTTTAATGCAAGGAAATACACTCCTTGTTCAGCGTACAGATCCTAGGAACAGGATGATCACCCTGGACAAGCCCATTCCACCTTAACTGTGCTGCTGATCTCATTTCTGTGCCTTTGAAAAGATAAAATGCCATTATCACTTTTGCAACATTAAAAAGAACATCTTGTGGCTGCAGTTTGTGTCCATATAACAAAAGTAAAAGCAAATAAGCTTGCTTTTTGTCTGTTCCTCATAAAACTGTGTGGCAGTACTTTGCCTCTCCATAGAACTCACTGTGAAATTGCAAGTGAGGAGGAAGTTAACACACAAAAGAGAATCAAAAAATATTCAGTGACAGAGCACTTGAGCATCAGCTAAGCCTCATGAACAGCCCTGCAGCTTCCCAAGGCCTCAGAGTTCTCCAGGCACATCTCCAGGTGGGGACACCACAGCCACAACTTGAGGAAACACTTGCAGCTCTCACAGTACTAGGCAGGAAAGCACTGAAGACAGAGAAGTGTCCCCTGGCTCAATCCTCATTTGCTGACAGAATTTGTTTTTAGAACAGCATCCTCCTTCTTCCTACAGATTGGGAATGATCATGAGGCCCCTAATCAGAGCCTCTTCCCAGACCTAAGGAGACCTCCCAGATTATGACTTCAAATCCTCATGTCTGGGTTCCTATGGGCAGGCAGCAAAATCACTGGTTTTGAAGTTAGAGTAACCAAAACAGCCACTGATGTGACCAATCAGCTGCTCAGCTTTCATTTCAACCAATACCTTCTCATTCTGTGAGTAATTCCTGCATGGAAAAAAACTCTGAGGAATTTTTTTCTTTTTAAATACACACATCCTAAAGAGATCTTTCAAAAACATCCACTGAGGTGCAAACTGCATGGCTCCAGTAACTGTAAAGCCTTCTGAAACTCCAGCTGCAGTTTAAGTCACTAAAATTTACTGTAAGGGGAAGATCAGTCCTGGAGAGGCTCCACATGTGCAGTGGAGGCAATATCCAGTATGGGCCAGACCTAATTAATGTGAGTCATTAATAACATGATCCAGAGTACCTGCAATCATGAAGCACAGAGAAACAACACTTTTCCAGCCCAGAACTGTTGCATTTGACCACAAGTTTGACCATTTAGTATGTCTTAATCCAGGCATAGTTATCAAATCAACACATGCCACAGAATGATGTATGTGGGGAAAGAATTCTGATGAAGATGTTTTTTTCTGCTTTTAAAAATAACTGAAGCTATTTTAATGTAAAGACTCTTGTGTAAGTTGATTGCAGGTACTATACATAGAATGCCTTCATTAAAACAGGCACTGAGCAATTAAGTTATTGTAGTTTTTCCATCTAATGTCAGACATTTCAAAGGTTGGATATGTTAAAGTATCTGACAATCCAAGCTGATGTTTCAGTGTGTATGCTGAAAAGGTGCCTTCACTTCATTACAATTATGATGCTCCAAACACTACATTCATCTTTTATCATTAAAACCATTTAAAGAGATGAAAAAACTGTGGCTCCTCCTCCCTGGAAGTGTTCAAGACCAGCTGGATGAGGCTTGGAGCAACCTGGGATAGGGGAATAGGATAGTCCCTGCCCATGGCAGCGGGATGAGTTTCAAGGTCCCTTCCAACCCAATCCATTCTGGGATTTTACGAATGTGAGGCTTTATTTCAGAAGATGCTGTAGTGCAGCTGGAGCTTCAGCTGTGGTTTGGTGTTTGTTGTTCTCTGGTTCAATCAGCTCACTTGCACTCAGAATAGCTAAGTTTTCTTAAGGCTGATGAGCCTGACCTGCCTATGAAGGGCAATAAAAAACTTCCTTTTTACCCGAACCTTCTAAACAACACTAAAATGATTTTCCAATCTGGAGGAAAAATTCAGCTTGTCTTTAAGCACTGATTTGCTACACATGATGACAACCATGCTGGATTTTCTGAACAGCTTTCAGTCTCACTTATGGGCTTTGCTTCTGCTTCATCTGCTTTTTCTTTTCTGTGCCATTAACTTGAAAAATGACAGGCAGGATTCTCACTTCTGTTATGTTTGGTTTCTGGCCAATTTCAGCATCAGGTACTCAGGATGGAATTGCAAAGTTTCACATATTTATTTTGAAGAGGAAACGTTTACCATCAAGGAAAACCACCCGGTAACAGAAGTCTCTCACTCTGGCAAAGTAAAACTTTCAGATTTCATATCTTGACCCCAACCCTGCTTTGTTATAACTGGCACATATGTCTTATTATTGGATATTAAATATTAAAATAAAGAAATGGCAAACAAAGAATAATCACTGTCAAAGTTTAAGGAACACTTATTTCCTTCTTTTTTGAAACATAAAGGATTTTCAAGCACTTAACACACTCGGATATTAAATGGTAAAGCTTCAAAGGCCCCTCAGGGCCTGAGGACGGTTCGGTTATGAGGGAGAGGGGAAAAAACCCAAATACATTTCGTTTAGGTTGGAATTTACATTTTTATCCCGAGTAGAACAACAGATTAAGTCTGACACTGAAAAGGCAGGCTCTACATGGTCCCTAAAGCACAGCAAGAATGAGATTTTCAGTAGATTTTTATGTTCCTGAAAGTTACGTACAGAATCAGCAGAAAAAAATACTGTCATGAAAGTTACATACAATATTTTATCAAACAGATAAACCTCCAAGGTTAAAAAAAAAACCCAACAGAATGCTGTTCCTACCTTAGGCAGATTTCTCCTGTCTCTGTAATGTTCGGGTGCCAGATTCTTGTCAAACATTTTACCTTTGGAGGCTGCCAGGAGAGAAAATAAATTACTGTGTTATCCTTTAAAATAAAACCTTGTTATAACATATAAAACAGAAAAAGGCAAATACATTTTATATTCACAGCCTAGGTCTGCATATTTAGGACAACAATACTTGATCTACAGGAGTCAAACCAGATTTCTCTGCCCTTTTAGCTTTTCTCAACTCTTTATAAAACCTGGGCTGGTATTAGGCTTTTCCTTAGAAAAACATAACTTTTTAGAAAGTAAAAAAAAATGCACTCCTTCAGGGGAACAAAAATATTTTAAGTCATTCAGTTTCTTCATACTCAACTATTAAGACAACAATTTAAACCAAAAAACAAAGTTTTTTCCACCAAGGCTTGTCCAAATCAGGGGTTTGTTAAAAAACAGCAGAGGATGCAAAGATAACAACCACATCAATTAAGTAACTTCTTTTAAATAGAGACCCTCACGCTCACAATTGAACGGGAATGCGTCAGAGCTGAATTCAAGACACTAAAATAAAAAGCCACAGATAACATCACCAAATTTCTGAATTTCACAGTGGGTTTTGAAATCCTGGTTTTTAAAGTACTGCCTCATTTGCTCTAGTTTTGTGAAGTAAATAAAGAGTGGGACATGAAAATTTCAGTATCTTAGCAACAGCACGTTGTTCCATCCCCGCTCTCCCCATTAGGATTTGCAGCTCTCAATCAGGCAGATTATTTCTGAGAGGAAGTGTCCTGGAATCCATCAGCACACACCAGCACCTTGCAGAACTTCAATTAAATCACAGATTACAGATGTGGAGCCATCTCCCTCCACTTTTTCCAACAAGGTCTTCAGTCAAGATGTAAAACAGCTCAAAGAGTTGTATTTGCATGCATGTGTTTCATCTCATCATTTTGTTCTCGACTTCATAATTTTATTTTAAAGAAAATGTTTTAATTAAGACCACTTGGAAAAGGTAAGAAAATATGCATGGCACTGAGATACCAAAAACATATCCAAGAGAGATGTTCTAGAAGAAGAAACACTGATCACCACAACAAATCTGGGACTGATAAAGCAGGTTTTGTCTTTCCTCCACTCTTACTTCATGCCTGTGCAATAACTCAAGGGACATCAGTCATGGCATTATTGAAAATTAAGTGGCATGGAGAAAACAGTCTTAAACTTTTTAACCTTCAAAACATCTCAGAAGTTTTCTAACAGCACAGCTTTTCATTAGCTACACCTTCACATTGTTTTGAAAAATGATGCCTAGTTCTCAAGCAAGGGAAGGCAGAATTTATTCCGCGCCATTAGATCAAGATAAAAGAATAAATTTCTACCATATGCACCTTCAAACAGGGAATGTATTGATGAGTCAAAAAAAAAAGCTTTACAGAAACTCTTTTTTAAAAATCCCCAAATCCTCAGAGTGAATTCACTGGTGTCTCATTTTTTGTACTGTGGAAACAAAAGAATTCCGTTATCCTTTCAAAGTGATTTTCATTGGTAAAACTTAGAGAAACCCACTCCTGACAGTAAGACAAAGGTTTTCTCTCTCTCCTCTTGTCGTTAGACAGGACAACTGCAGCACTACCATAAAATTCATCTTCAGACAAAACTTTGAGTTTCTTCCAAGTCATCTTTGAACCCTCCTGAGGCCAACAAACGCACGTGAGATTTCCTCAGGATGATGTTTCACTTGAACATCTGTGCCACTCTGCACAACAAAGCTCCCAAAATCCATTTATTTCCTGCTCAAGCCCTTCCTTCCTTCCCCTCACACACCACAGGAAGATACAGCACAGCAGTGACTGCATTCACCACCTCCTCCATTTCCAAGCAGACACTTTTCTTCTGGGATCCCTCATTTCAAAACAAGTTTCAATTCTTGATTATTTGGCACTCTAAAAGCACAGGTGTAGCAATATATCTTGTACTTTAAAAAAATTATTAATTATTTATATATTTAATTTTATAAGCACCCTGCAGCTGTAGCTCTTCACTAGTGAAGAACTTTACCTAGAGAAGGGATGTGGCTTCTAAGGGAAGTTTGGAATCAATGTTATTTGAAATGTTTTCTCTAGACACTGTCTAGTCCCAAGGCATTCTGCTAAACCAGCCTGCAACTCCTGCTCTTTTCTTTACAGTTTCTACAAAACATAATCCCCCCAGGAGGCCTTAATGGGAATACAGGTTCCTGGGACTGAACCGTAACAAACCAGAGACTTTCTAATCACAGGCACTGAGAATCAAAAAACCAGATCAAAACTGAAATTCAGCTCTTCTGTTAACACACAGCAAATACTTTCCTGCAGCACTGTTGTTTAGGTGAACAAATGGAACACAAAAACTGAAGGAAATTAAACAAGTACACAAAAGTCGGCAAGGGTGACCTCTGTTATAGCACAGAATTCTTTGGTAAAGTTAAGGGGAACTTACAACATCCCACAGCCAAACCCACACAACTACAAACACCACCTAGTTGTGACCGCAACTACCACAGAGATAAAGCTGAATTTAGGCTCAGTGCAGCTGAACAGGAGTGAAAGTGCTTCCCTCAAACACTTCCCTAGGATCCTCCCCAATACATTCTTCAGCTTCTCTGAAAGAACTCTGAACTATCAACATCAAAAGTATACAACAAAGCAGAAGGATGGAGGAAAAATTACACAACTATCAACCTTTTCCTTTTGGTTCATTTATTTCATTCTCAGATATATAATTTTTTAATAAGAATAATCATTAAGTGCCGGTCTCACAAATAATTAACAGGAGAGAGCAGAACCTCAGCTTGAAGTGAAAGACACTCAGGTCTGACTCATCTGCACTTCCAAGAGCTTCTGCCACACAGTTGCAGAGACTTATTTTACCCACAGACAGAAGATCCTTTCTTAGTCTCAATGCCAAGTTCCCTCAAAAGTCCTGTTACCTGCAAAGAAAATCTAAAATGACAACTATTAGACTAATAATAAATACTTACCACCATATTGTAGGCATCAGGAACTTCAATTTCAAACAGAAACTTTCCTCCTTGGTAATAGCCCTCATCTAGAAAAGGAAAACCAAGGGAAATAGTTAAATAAGAGAAAACGACAAAAATTAAGAAAGGTTTACCATCGAATATTTAACCTGGCTGCACCACTAGTTGCCACCTAATCCAAGGAATGTATGAGCAGAGTGTCTTCCCGCACTCCCAAAATGTTTACAGCAGAAATCTGAAGTCAGAAGAGTCAACACTCCCAGAAAAATCCACCATCCTGATCACAGTAACAGGGACACCAAGGAATGCCAGGGACTACTAGAGGAGCCTTGGACTGAACTTGTCATGTCTGTGCAAAGAAAATCCTGCCCTGGGGCAGGCAATGCCACATCACTGACCCTTAGAATGAGGTGGGGAAATGCTTCTCTTGCTAATGCATTGCTGAATCCTCCTCTGGGATTGAGCACATCTTCCCAAACTTGTGCCAGCCATCATGGTGAGCAGTATGAATGATGGGGACCAGAGCACGTTTCAGTGTACTTCAACAAGAGCAAGCAGGCTCTTTTATTGTCATTATCTTACAGTGATGTATCAGACAGGGAAACATGTCTGCCTTTCCGCCAACCTCAGACTCAATACCAAATTATTAAACTGGCTCAATGCTCAAATATGACATATTCAAACACTTAGTCATATTTAACCATATAATAGGATGACAGTCAGCCTGCAGCACTTGAGATGGCTGTGCTTGGAAGCTGAAATGTCTGCAAGTGATCTGAAATGTGTGTGGCATTGCCATTTCTGAGGCTTTTCATTAAAAAAGGGGAACAGGTAGCCAGCCCTCGCTGGGGGCTTGGGACACCCGAGGGATGCTCTGGCGCAAACTACCTTAAGTACTCATTAATCATAAAATGCTACCTCATATATGAGTACATCATATAATGCTAACCAGCCCCAGTGAAGGTAGGAGGGTTGGTTAGCATTATATGATGCAGGGGTTTTACATTTTTTAAAATCAACAATGCAAAGAAATGTTCTGTGAAACAATCCATAGTCTACAGAAAGAATAAGAATTTTGTTATTATGTAGCTTGCTCCAAATCACAAAAAAACCCTAGCTTGTCTACTGTAGGTCATCAAAACCCTCTTTCACGTTGCTGTCTCCTGATCTGCTTTTCAAATCCCTTCTCCCTTCCCACTCCAATTCAATTCTGAGTGTGCTGGATTTACTAAGCAATCTCAGGCACACTATGCTTAACCAGAAAGTAAATGGACATGCACTGATTTTTATATGAAAAAGCAAGATAAAAGCATTTATCTTCTGTTTTCAAATATACAGAGATAAAAAAATCAGTAAAGCAAGCCATTACTGAAGAATGAGAACTAAAAGGTGAGTTACACTGATACCCTTTGATAACAACATTCCCTGTGAAATGTGCAAAAAACTCAGAGCAAGACACCATTCCAGAAAGGAATCATTGGGAAAATGGTTCAATATCCCCCAGGAACTCAATCACCACCACTTATCCAACAGAACACAGCTCACTGCATTTTACCCACCATCTAGCACTACAACACATTTTAAACAAGTGACAGGAATTATCACTTTTCCAAGTACAAAAGTTATTTTCCTTGGCTTAATTTCACTAGTTCCTTGATTTGCTGGACTTGGAGCAAAGGATGCAGCAACTCCTCACATTCCACCCCTGCTAAAATGAAATAAATACGCGTTGATGGATGCACCCACGTGTGTCTTATGTCAAAGAAAATCTTCAGGTTTCTTGAACACTCACTGCAATGATTGTCCAAAAAATCCCCTCAAGAACTCTCAGATCAAGTCTCTCTCCAATACAGTTCAATACTCATCACTGCCTCACACTGCTACTGATTTTATGTTTTGATTTTACCAATCCACTTGCACCAACCCAAAACCACACTGGCTGAGCTACTCGTTCTGCTATAAAATAAGCAAGGACATATTTACCCAATTAGGAGAGCAAGATGTCTCCCCTCTTTTATACAATTCTCCCTCTATATTTGTAAAGCAACAATAATGCTACTCATTAGCAGTCACTCAGATGTATATTAAAAATTCTGGAAACCCAGCCAGAAATCTTGCACTGCATTAACAAGATAACCCTTCAAAAGGAAGTCATCTTTCAGCATCTCAAGTAAGTTCTCAGACTGGGAGAGAAATTCTCAATGTTTTAGGCATGGAAAAGTGGTGGGAAAAGAAGTTCTGGCAGAGCTAACAGTGAGGAAAGGGCTATAAATAAAATCATCAAATAAAACAGCTTTAACACATAACTTACGAAGTTAGCCACAGACTTTTGCTAAAAAGGGAGTATGTCTGAGCCAGAGCTTTCCTCCTACTGCTTAAATTTATGTCTTCAAGCTGCATTAGCAGAGCAAACATCCCTCCCACTTCAGTCTCAAGTTTCATTACCAACAACCTGACTAGTCTTAGCTTGCATTTGTAGCGTGTTTTAATGCCTGAAAGCGCTCTGGAACACACTTAACCAAATTATTTCCTCACTTTAGAAGAAAATGCAAGATAATTAGGGCAGGCCACAAAGGATGCACTTTGGATAGCAGCTCCCTGAATCAGCCATGCTCACCAATATGTGCCATTCTGTCATGCAAACCAGAAAGCAGGGTCTTCATTAATTCCTCCACAGCGGGACTCAAATATCCACACTAATCCCAGACTCATCCAGCTGCCTGGGAACTGCAGGGAAATTGCTTTAACTGCACCTTCTCTTCTGGGTTTTTTCACGTGTAGGCTACCTAAACTCACCTCCTTTATTATTTTTCCAGGTCATTACTGTGTTTTAGTTTCAGCTTCCAATTTTGTGCTCCAAATACCAGTGCAGCAGGCAGGACTCTGCCTGTATTCTAAGCATCTATCTCCTTATTCTCCCTAGATTTTAATCCAATATGATACTGGCGCAAAAATAAGAACAGAGGCAAGTGGTAGCAGAAGGGCATTTTTCAAAGACAGAGCAACTGCTTCAGATGACAAAAGGAAAGAGAAGCTTCAGACAGCAGAGAAAACCAGCAGTGTCTGCCTTGGGAACACAGTTTTGTCCACTGCGGCAGAAAAATCCAAGTCTAAGGCATTTTCTAACATGTGCTGCTAAATATCCACTGATGGTGCACTGCAGAAAGCTGCCACATACAGAGACTGGAATTTCTTGAACTACATGAAGAAAGCAGGCACCCTTCATCAAGATTTTCTACAAAATCATTTTAAATTAAAATCTTTCTGTCACCAGGATACTTCTGTGACATTAAATACTGGACGAGAGAGGTTTTTGTGAGAGAGCAAGGGAGCTGGAAGGATTTCTGCTTGGTGGTGAAGTTTATTTTCTTATTCAAATCAGTCTTTTTGTGAGAGCCTAAGGAAGCTTCTTTTATTGTCCTTTCAAAATGACTGCACAGAACAAAGTCAAGATTCATGCAATACTCTTCAGACAATACAAAAAGAACTGGCTCAAGCCCACTTGTGCCATAAAACTTCTGTGACAACCACTGTGCTGCCTTGAGGAAACTAAGATTTAGCAAGCACTAGAGAAAATTTCAGTATTGAAGAGAGGCAGAAAACGACAAAGCTCTTCTTGGTCTGCGTTGTGTTCCGCCTTTAGAGTGCTAAGCTATAGCTGATCACAAGATTCTACACCTGAATTATGCACAGCTGAAAATAGATGTTTACTCGGGTCAGGCTGCAATTGCAGAGACTTCAGCTGTGCAGCTATATTTAGAGTAACAAAATGTTAATTAAGATCAGCTCATTGGGAAGATCATTTCAGCAATGAAGCTGTCACAAAAGCCATGCTCTGCATTCAACAGCTGGTTCCTGCCTGCAGCATCTTGCTGCACAGCAGTGAACTGACAAAACAATTCCTAGGATTTAGACACCTTGGAGTTAGGACAGCTTTTTCATACATCCCTCATTTGCACAGTGATTGCCAAAATATAATAAAACAGCATCATAGAAATTGGAGGGCATTTGGTGCAAGCAGACTTAACACCCACCAAATAAACATGAGCACAACTCCTACACAGAATGAGAGGTCCAAAATCCTAGATCAGCTCTTGCATTTATTTGTGATTACACTGACGAGGGCGGCCTCACTCATTCTTCCATCACAAAAAGGAGTCACATGAATGGACACGTTAACAGAGACCACCCAAAATCTCTGCCGGAGGAAGGGCCAGTTGATTTGGGTTAATAAGCAGCAACAGTGACACCTAGTGCCACTCTGACTTCAAAGTAGTGGATTAGCAGAAACATTCCTGCCACTCCATGAAGAACAAACCACTATTTCTCCAGGTAATAACATCAGGATGACTGACACACCTCAACCAAATTCTGCTGTCAAAAGCATCTACAGACAATGGGCACCTACAAGAAGGAGCAGGCAGGGGACACTGATCCCAACACATCTAACTCAAACCACTCTCTGCCCTGCACATGGCAATGTTCTCATTCAGGCAGTTAAACTGTCCCAAACAAAAACAAGTGCATGTGAAGTTTTATTTAAACTTCCATGCAAATTCAGCCATAAAACACAACTTCCTATTCCAAAGTGCACAGCAAACTGTAATTTCAGGTGGCTATTAGGAAACTTACATGGAAATGCTAAGTTATGAAAATGTTTTTACTGACCAGCCTGTCAGCAAGAGCCTCACAGTATACCTGTGTTAATAATAAAAGATCTGATTTCCACATATTTGAACATTCAAAGACTCAGAGACTCCTATTTGTAAAGCATCTTCAGGTATGCCTAGATTTGAAGTTTTCCTGCACTGTTATATTGGTAACCTATCTCCTCACCTCTGCAGAACCAGCAATCAGTAGAAGAGAATACACAACCTAACAGGGCTATAATACAGTAATACCCAGTCCAAGACTCCTCTCGGCAAATAAAACAAGGTGGTTTAAAACTGGCTGAAAGGAAAAAAAAAAAAAATCTCAGAGTAAGCAAACAAGATCTGAGTATTTCCTCAATCTGCTCAATTTTCAAGGCCTTTTTACTGGAATCTGGCTGTCAAAATCCAGCCCAGTTTCTCCATACTATTAACAAAATAATCACTCTATTAAAACCAGACTTTCTTTGACTAGAGGCTTCACTGTAATTCCTCTGGGAATTGCGTTTCCTAAACACCAACACATACAAACAAAATTCACAGGTCTAAAAAAATTACCTGGGGTTACAGTTAGCTGAAAGTAATGGAGCTTGTTTGGGTCAGGAAAATTCACTTTACATGTACCTGTGAAGCAAAAGAATAATTTACATCAGACAATGAGCTCTCCACTGTTGGAAAAGCAAATACATCGTCGTTTAGACTCTTCAAGCTGAGTAGAAGAGTTGAACTTGATTAACCCCCACATTTCAGTCAAGTGATTTCCTAAAGTTCTGGAGCATCACAAACCAAACACAATGTTTTCACTCTCAGAAGTGATGAATTTAATGAGAATAGTGACAATGAAGAACAAATGTGGGGGAAAAGGGAACAATCTGCTGAACTGTCAGTGGTCTCAGTTCAACAGCTGCAAGCTCCCAGCATAACAGCCCTTTGTTTGCATTTGATGACACAACCCAAGTTGGCTTCCCATGTACAAAAGTGGCCTTTCTTGAGTGGCAGAGACAAGCTGGCAGGAGAAGATGAGTCTACCCACGGATATGTTATTATCCATATTATGTAGTCTTCAGCTTCTTAACCCCTCAAGCTGGCTGGTTGTTTTCTCCAGTCAAGGAGCTAAAAAGAGTATCAGAGTTATAAACCTTATGTGCCTGGGAAAAAACCTAACCGGAGCTGTACGCAAGCCCTAGTAATGCACTCATATTGTAGTGACAAAATAGACATTTCTCAGGTGTTTGTTATCCTGTACAGAACCTACACTGAAAAAAGTTTACCTAAAATTACTCTGGGTAAATTCTCTAGAACTGCATTAAAGGAAGGCATATGTCTTAAGTAAGATTCCAGAGCTAAAACCACATTATCTAGTCTTTTTTTTGGGGGGGAATATGGATCACTCTTGAAAAATTAATTTCCATAAGAATTTTCACTCTTAACAAAGGCATCAGGTTACATCTTGAACATAAAGTGAAAAAACAGCAGGTTGACTTCATGCTGCCCGAGAACTGAGATATTTGCTCTGTCCCTTAATCAAAATTTCTTATTTAGAAAATGAGAGAAAGAAGAAAAAACAGGAGTGAGACACTAATTGTACCCGTGAGTCCCAACAATCTTTTGGGGAGTTTTATCAAAGTTAAGCTCCCACTCCCCAGCAATCAAATTTTGAAGGCAAATTATCAACACTCCTTCCAAAGGACACTAACGAGGGACCATGTCTCCACAGCCTCTTTAGAGGGAGCAATAAAGAATACCTGTTCAAGCCAGAGTGGTGGAGTTTTGCATAGCCTTCCCTAGACTTAACAAACACCATTAGCATTCATACTTCAGTCAAAATGTTCACTTCTATGGTCCCTTCCCCCTTAAAATTTATACTATTACATGTTATACTCACAAGGTAAATTAGCTTCAAGGTCTGCAACCTCTGTTGAAAGAAAAAAAACAAAACCATTATTTATGCAAGCATAAAGCCATTCTTGAAGTCCAAATTGGCAGATCTAATTTAAACCACCCTGTAAATCCAATTTTACTTAAAAATATAATTAACCTGCAGTGGAAGTTTACCTTGAAATTTCTCTTTAAGCCACTCAATTCATTACTAAAAATGCTCATCTGCCCTACAGACATGGCAAATGTATCCCACTTTGATCGGGAGTTGAGCTCTGCCAAGACTGAAGCACCAGGGCTGCTACCACACAGCTTTTGGCATTCCCAAGGTACGGTTTGTTATTGATACGCACGCCTATTCAGTTAAAATTTCCTTTATTTCCGGAGCTTAAAAGCATTTCATAAAAGAAAGGAAGCATCCTGATTCTGTTCCGTAGCCCCTAGGAAGTGAAGTGTATTCCTAAGCCTGTCAAGTTCCCTTCCCTGGAAGAGCCCCTGCTTTTGTGTATTTTATTAAACCCTTACTTTCAACTACCTGTATTTCACAGAAGTATGAAGGAGATGCACCAAGATATCTCCCCCCTTTACTTCTAAAGTTCTAAGAAATCTAATTGAGTTTATTTTTGGCATTTCCTGTAGTCTTATTTTCTACTTCTGACTTTGCTTTCGGGGCTCCACAGACACAGTCCATTTACTCTGGCTGACAACAAGCAAGAGATTTCAATACCAACTCTCAAAAACACACATCTGAAGAAAACTGTCACTCAGAATTCTTGACACTGAATCTCAACTTATCTCACCACAACCCTCAGTAACTCTCCAGAGCTTTTCCTGCATCCATGCTTAGTAAATCTGGCTGCTCTGCAGTGGGAATGATGATTATTTGACTCCCACTTCCCTTTTGCTTGGCACACCCTGCACCTGCAACCAACTACACCAAGAGAAAAAAACCACACCAAAACAGAAGCACTGTGCTTCACACTTAGGCAAAAAATTCACAACTTCATTCTTTTAAATTCCCACACTGGAGCAGCCAGAGCTGATTTAAACAAAGCCATGAACTGAAGGACAACACTGGGGCCATCCTTTTGCTAAAGTACTGTCTTTATAACACACACACACACACACAAAAACGTAATTTCAGCTGTAATCAAGGACTTTATTTCAATTTTCCCGTCCTGGTTGATAAAAAAAAGACATGACAACTAACCCTGAAGGCTGCAGCTATAAAATTTTTTCATAATATTATTCCCTCATTCCTTTTTAAAAATTCACCAGTCTTTCACAGTGGGAGGCACATCAATCTTCACAACAGGGCAAAGTTTAGGACATGGCTCTTATTTTAAGGTGTTGACTGCTTCCCTTTATTGCTTTCTGTACTTGTGCGTTGTTCAGCTTAATGAATCCTGCCTGCCCTTTGCCTGATCCCAAAAAACGGAGCCACTCAAGGGCAGAGCATGTTCAGTCCCAGCAATGGCTGAGCCGAGCAGCTCTGCTGAGCCAGGGCATCACTTTTGCCTCCTGCAAGGTTCAGCAGAATTTACAATCACCAGAGTTCTTGGAAATGTGAAAAGTTCCTGCAAGGTGTTCACACTTCTGGGTTTCTCTCTGTCTTGGCACAAGAACAAGAGGGTTTTCTTGTGAAAACATGGAAACAAAATGCTCACATCCAGGAGAAGGGAACACTGTGCTCCTTCTCTGAAGGTGTGCAAACAGGTGGGAACACTGTGCTAATAAATCCACACAAAAGCTTTGGGAACAAAGTCAAGTGCTCCAAAATTGAGGTTTCTAATGACCTCTGCAACAAATTACTCCAACTAAAAATGGAACAGCTTCATAAAGACAAAGCAGACAAAGATCTGCTTCAATTATCTAAATATTTACAGTAGCATCAAGTAAGACAACAGATGTTACTATTAATTGTGCCATATAAACAAACATTGGTGATAAACCAATTAACAAGCACATTTAACAGGCCAAAGCTCAGTGTTCGAGAGTTTTCCAAATTCTGTGACTCTTTGGTAGTGACAAACCTTGACACTGGAACCATTTTTGCATGTTGCTGCTCAGAAAGCAAACATTTTGACCACAGCATTCAAGCTCCAGTAAGATTCTGATGTTTTAAGTTATGCTTTTTCTATATAAAGCAACACCTCTGGCATGAGCATTCTCTGTAAGAAAATGCTCCTTTGTCCAGGCTGCCAACTTATTTAACAGAGGTTTGTAAATAAGCAAAGCATGGAAGTGACAATCAGAGCTCCGATGCACTGAACTTCCAAGAGCTCCAAAAGCTTCGCTAAATTCAAGAACAAACTTAAGCTCAAAGTTTTTCTGAGCTCCTCTTTCAAGAAATGACTGTCGCTACAGCTAAACAGTAAAGAACATTCAATTTGGTTACTTTTCATGGTCATTTTGTGGAGTATCAGCATGTGTCTCTCAATTTACACCATTAAGATGATGAGACAAACAACCAGAAAATCCAAGTTTCAGGAAATACCATCAGCTCCCAAACAGCCCATCTGGTGTTCCCAAAACCTTGTGGGACCTGGTGCAGCCCAAGTGGAGGTGTACTTTCAGAGTCTTGCTCTTGACCCAGTGTGCACTTCCTTGAACAGTTCCAAATGCTATTTGAAACCATTAAAAAGGTGCGGCTTCTACTTAAACCCACCACAAACACTGGAAGAGTTGAATGCAAACAGATTATGTCTCAGAAGCAGCTCAGGAACTGTACAGAAGAGAGAAAAGCTAAGCCTAACACAAGCAACCAGAGCTATTTATAAATGATTTCACAAACAATAACTCTCCCTACCCATGACAGTTCTCGAGACAGAAATAGGAGCACCCTCCTGCTGCGTGTACAAGGTTTATGAGACACCCTGAGAACGTTTAATGCACAGACCACAACCCCACTGCTTTGCTCCCTCACCTTGCCAAATTCGAATATAGCAGTGCTTTATTTACTAAGTTTTCCACAAAAATCAGTTTCGATGCTTCCTGCTGGAGTTTGGTTTTAAGTACACCAAATAAAAGCATTATTTCCTCAACTGAACATTCTCATCCATAGCAGTATTACGTCTCTCTGGTTTTGTTCAAAAAGCCCTCTGTCCTGTTTAAGTCCCTCTTTAATTTACTTCTCTAAGACTTCTAGAGACAAAGATAAAATACCTTGACACTGACAAAAATTCCATTTTCTAAGTACTAATTTTAATATTCTATAAATTCTAGGAATGCTGTTTGTCCCTAATTCTTATCCATCCATCTTTATAGCATTCCCTACTTAGCTCCTCTGAACTGTATAGATCAGTATTAGAAAAAAAGTATTTTCTCCCCTCTCAACTTTGCTCACCTGTTATTGTGAGGAGGGATATCACTGTTTTTGAAGACCTGAAGAAAGCAAATAAACGGATTCTCCGATTTTTAGTTTCAATGGACATTCACCTCACTTTCATCATCAGTTTCCCACTTCCATTCTCTCAGACTTACACAGAGGCACACACAAAATATTTTCTGATTACAAAAATATGGTTGTAAAAGCCACAGATGTTGAAGACAACCGAGGGACAAACCTTGTTAACTCATTTTTAAACATATTAAGCTATTTCAAGCTGCCACAATCAAACTAAGCAGTAGTGGTCATATAAAACTGAATAATGACGTTTAGGTGCACTACAAAAAATGGAGTTTATGGGACAACCTTTGTGATCCATGAGCTACTACTGGCATCCTGACATGCTCTCCATCTTGAATTCAATTTAGCAGTCACCTTCATTATATAATATTAATCTTAAATACCACTTTGGCTTATCCTCAGCCCTTTTTAAATTTCAGAAAGGATCTGCCTTTCAAGTTCAGCACTGCATGCTCATCATCCTGGAGGAGCAGTCATGCGGCCCCTGCTCCCAGCTTAATGAAGTTCCCCTCAGAGATGAACAGAACATTAAAAACTGCCTCTGCAGCACAGAACGAAATGAAAGCTGCTAAAGCAATTGTGCTGCTTGCTCTGCTCTATTTTAATTTGGGTACTAGGCCTACAGAATTAGGTCTTACTCTCCAACTGAGCCTAGACAGAAATCCAGTGAAAACAGATGCACAGGTAAGTTACACTGAACTTTTAACAAAGCTGTGCTTTACTAGACCCTCTCTACAGCTGGAAGAGAATATCCAAATGACTCACAAATACTTCCCAATATAAAACTTCAGGGACATTTTCATTCATAGTATGTCCATAAAATAATTCAAGTGTCCTGAGCCATTATTGATACCTGAATATGTAACATGAGCAATTAAAGGAACAACTTAGAAAAATCTAACAAAGGGCATCAGTGTTTTAAAAGCAGCTTTTCCACAAAAGTGGAACAAAGTCTTTTTACCTTGCACTCATCAATAAAGCCAAGGTCAGCGCCTGGCACCACTATTTCAAACACCAACTGAGATGTTTCTTCACACCTATA
This sequence comes from Origma solitaria, assembly GCA_013397895.1. NCBI lineage: Eukaryota > Metazoa > Chordata > Aves > Passeriformes > Acanthizidae > Origma > Origma solitaria. The sequence continues at coordinate 306,113 of VZRL01006968.1, read as the reverse complement.
GTGCAAATAGCTATCATACATAAATTATTACTTATTTGTCCTACTTTCAGGCAGCATGCAGTTGGTCTATGCCAAGTTTTAAAAAGTTTGCAAGCATCATCTACACTTATCAGTAGCTGGGGTCATGGTTGTGACCTTAATCAAAACAGCATTGATCTATTAACCAGGCAGAGTACGCAACACAACTGAGGACTGCAGGGTTATCAGTGTGACAACACATCCTCAGAGATCCTCTACTGCCCTCCTGGACTGCACTCTCTATCAACACAAACAAGGCTGTCTTGAATTTACTTCCAGAGAAAAACCAGACACGGCCTGTGTCTGCACAATACCCTGAACAAAGCTGGCAGACATCCGTCTGCAGGATTTATTTCACTATGCCCAATTTACTGTGGATCAGGAATAGGACAGCGGTACTTCACCAATGACAGAACACTCTGGGCCTTTTCTCATCCCCTCCACCTCCCTTGCTGATGGCCAGGATTTCTCCTATGTAGGACAGATTATTTTCTAATTTGTCATCAGGAGACCGACCCCATGGAGCCTTTCACGCATTCTGCCGCTGTCGTGTTTTTAGTAACTCCAGCCTAAACACACACCAGTACCTTCTACTTACAACCATTCTGCCAGGCTCCTACTAACTTTGGGATGCAATACAACAGCCTGAAGTTCAGCTGGGCTATTCCAGTGCCACACCACCAAGCAACAAAGGCACTGGTGCTGCTCCAGCTGCAGCAGCATCACTGCTGTGTGCACACCTTTAGCAGGCAGCTCTGCGCTCCCATTCAAACTCATTCCTGCAGATCTTTATGTGCCCTGGGAACACCATCAACATCAGTTCACCTTCACTCAGTCTCCCAACATCATAGCTGCTGCAGCTGATCTACCTTAAAGTGTAGGAGCAAATTCTAGAAATTTTTGCAAACAAATGGTGTATTTATAGCTTGAGCAGCTTAAACCAGAACATCACCAACAAGTCTTTCCCACTAGATTTCCCTCTCAGCAGTTACACAGGAATGATTTGCTTCTACTGTCAGTTCCCATTTCACTCAGAAACAATTCTAAGCAGACTGACAGCTGCTCCTACAGCCCTTTTGGGAGAGCATCGTGACTGTGGTGGTAAATCCCCCCCTCAACCTCTGGTGTGCTCTACAATTTCAGTAATTCCTATCAGGCCCTGGCCTTTGCACAGGAGCTTGGTGGTGAAGCATTCCTGAACTGCACCAGGATCTCTTGCAAGGCTAAGGTGGGAGCAGCACTGACTGTACCAGGAACTCCTGCTGCCTGGACAAGGTGGAGATGGGAGTAAGAATCATCAGTCATTCCCTGATAGCTTTGGAACATTCCTGACAGAAATTATAGCCTGAGTGAAATGGTACCATCCTCACCTGAATTTCAGAAAATTCCAGTAATCTCCAAAAAGGCATTTAACAGGAATATTTCATTGATTCTGGGGGGGAATTTTTTAATATGTATTCCCATGTACACACGCATTCCCATGCATATGTGTGTTACCTTTGCACATTTGTCTACGTATACATCTATCTTTTTGTATGTGTGGATGTTGACTTGAACACCCTATAAAAGAGTACACGTTATTATCTTGAATCTATATTATGCTTATAGCTAATTAATGATTAATGTAACATTTAAGTGCTTTTGTGATTTAATTTCTGCTAAATCTTTTAGACACAACTGTTCACTGAGCCCAAGCCTAAGACTGGATCCAGCAGCACTAAGACACCTGCCTGAGGAGTTTAGAAAGGAAAGGAGTTCACTCTCAACCCCCTGACTCAACTAAGAGTCTCCTTTACCTTTTTCCCTTTCCTCTTTTCATTCCAGCCTCTGCATGCATCACTTTAAATTGATTCTAACTTGATTTCCCTTTATATGCAATACCCATGCAGTCAGCAGTAGTATAAACCTTGCCACCAACATTTGCTGTGCTTTTGCAAATTTATATTAAGGCACTTTTTCACCAACACCTTTGATGGTGACTCTTTAAGTGACCTAAACCACTCATGGCACAGCAGGGGTACAACTTCCATGCACAATCAGATCAGGATCCAGCACACAATGGCTGTCAGAGGCTTGTGAGCACTGACCTGCTTTGAACATTTGTTAGTCTGGGACTTGGTCAATACTTAGTCTGTGATGGTTTGCTAACACAGCCACAGCAATTACAATTATAATGTCAATACTAATTTTCTATAGCCTACATTGTCTTCCTCCCCTGCAGACCTGGTTATGGTTTTGAAAAACATGATTGCTCTAAGGGTAGAGTAAAATTCCTTTGGCACCTCACATGAAGTGCATTTATTTGACATTTATCTTCCCCTCAAGTATGTACCTGTAGGTGAGGGAAAATCTCAGATTATATATATTTAGTAATTTGGCTTTGTAGCTTAGCCTGGTTAAAGAGCTTATTTCTCCTGCCTGAATCTTTCCCCCCCTCGGAACTGGAGTTAAATGAGGATTTCCAAACTGGAAGTGTAAGAGTGATCACAATCACGATTTAAAGCATATAAAAATTCCGTGTCCTTAAAACAATACAGAGAGAAAATCGTGGATATAACATTCCTACAGTCTATTTGAGGCACTTCCTAGTGCAGTGAGGCAGCAGCATTTGCAGTGACACCTTGCTCCAGCAAAGTTCGGGGCTTTTTTTCCACCACCTAGTAAAACCCTAATGCAGCCTTTCTAAACACACCACAGAACTGACACTAATTTTAAAAAAACCCATATACAAGGCTAGTTAAGTAGCATCAGTCAGGCAAATCCACCTGTGTTGGTCTAAAATCATTTTGAAACAAGACCAGGAAATGTGAATTTCCTTTGACTGGCATGAATCCCACAGTGGCAGTTTACACATCAACAGCAGCACATTTGCTACTGATCATTTTTGGCAGAAATGTCAACCTGAACAACCCATTCCTTGCCACTAACACTCAACCCTCAGCAGGAGTGAACCTGAGTTTAAGCCCATAGTAATTGCAAGGTGTCAGCACCCATAGATTCTTAAAAATATTATCTGTGCTACCAAAAAAAAAAAAAAAGAAAAGAAATTAAAGTGATTTAACTACAAAATAGCAGATTTGGGGCTTTTTTTTTGCCAGCTGGTAAAAACCTACAGCAGCCTTCCTAACACACACCACACTCAATACAATCACGGGCTTACTATTCACAACTTCATACTCAGCTTCTACTCCAGGCCTACAAAAAATCTCCCTTGGCATTGCTTTTCTAAGCTTTTTAAAGTTCGCTGCCTCTGACCCGTGCCATTAAAGACCACCAAAACACAGCTGTTACTTTTATGATGTTTTTTCCTGCAACAGGCAGTTATGTTTTTGCTCAAAACCCACCCTCCTAATAAGGCAAATATATTACTGTTGATATTCTCCCATACACGATTAGTGACACTTATGGGGCAATTTTTCATCATGTTTTAACTGCTGATGGACTAACTTTCAGCAGAATAAGGAGGACACTTGTTTTGATTTTCGTTATCATTATTCAATAAAAATAAGTGTCCTGCAGGCAACAAGCTGCTGGAGATGAGATGTATGTCAATATATACACCACAGCAGTAATCCCAAGGGAAGTCACAAGCCATTTTTAAAATACTTTTAGGAATTTAAATGCAATTTAGTGCCGTTTACTGGCAATACACCCGAAAACAGTAAATCCCAAAATATTTGAACATATTCTTTCACCTTTAACGAGTAATTTATCCCGGACAGACACCCTCCGAGAGGAGTCAGACGCTGGGTTGGAGGCACGGGGGCCTCTGACGCCATCATCCCGCTTCAGCTTGCTTGCCAGAGTTAGCATTACTGCTGCTTCCCACCTGGAACACAACGGGACAGCAGGCACAGTCACCAAAAACGAGCCACGGCCGAGGGGGGAGGAGGAAAACAAGTCACAGCTGTTGAATAAGGAGTGAACTACCATCATCAACACAGAACTGCTGCATCCAGGTAAAAACGTGGTGATTAAAGCAGAGGATGGCCCACGGCACCTGAAGAATGAGCTCGTTTGAGCTGTGAACACCGAGAGAGTTGCAGTGCATTAGGCCAAGAGGAAATTCAGTTTTCTGGAGAAAAGTCAGGCTAACATCAGTGTTTTCAACCCATTTTCAGTGCCTGACACTGATCCTTCGAAATACCCCTGCCAGCCCTCTACTCTCCTCCACACCTCACAGGACAACATTCAGAGCTGCCTTTTGGCCGGCCAAAAGTAAAAAATATAAATAAAAAAGGAGAAAGGGGAGGGATCACTGGAATAACTCTCTAACATTAGGAAGTAAGCTTTGAGACAGCTCCTGGGGCACAGGAAAGGGAGTGAAGCTGCAAATAGTGCAATTACCTACACAGCTGCACAACTCCTCACAGGGCAAAAACCTTACACACAGAGACTGAATAACTGAAATGAAGAGATACTTTTGCTGTGCCAGTCATCCACTCCAGAAGATAACTGCACTGATAAATTAATTACTGTAAAAGGTGGTCAGAATGCCAAAGTCAGGAGGCCAAAACATCCAATCTATCATGGCTTAAAATGTTTTGACACTACTCCTGGTTGAAAGCAACTCCTCCTTCCTTAACATTTTGGCTAAAACCAACACAATGCTGACAAGATCCAAACTCCTTAGGCCCCACCACCACCAATATCATAGGAGTAATGCTTATTCTTAAGGTCATACGAATTAATCAAACCAAACAAAGGGGGGGGGAAAGGCAAAAAGCCAGGGTATAATCTTTACTTCGAGGCTGAGAAAAACATAACAGAAAAGTGAGCAACAACGTTTTAAAAAAAGGAAAACGTGTATTTCACAACAGACCCTAACAGTCGGAAACTCTGGTAAGATCTTACAAGAAGGTCAAGCTCCCTGAAGCTGACAAGTTTGTGTGTGTCAGCTTCAAGATTTTGTTTAAACACAAAAGTAAATTTCAGGGTAAATGTAAAATCCAGCTGGCTCAACTGAAACGTACTGTAGGTTTTATCCCAGAGAAAGAAAGAATAAGCAGAACAAAACAGTCGATTTTTCCCTGGAGAATGAAAAAACAACAGCTGCTTTAAAAAAAAAAAAAGTTGAGGGGAGCAGGGGGTCTGAAAAGTAATCAATGAAGCCACAAAAGGAAAAAAAAAAAGAGAGAAAAAAATCTGCGAACTGCAGACCAGCTCTCCCCTCAAACCGCACCCCCCCCATCTTTTAAGCGCTAATTCCAAATGAATTCAACTTCAATGGGCATTAAATACCTAAATACCTTTACAGCTAGTCCTAGAAAACCGGGAAACCCAAGAGAAGCGTGACCAGTCTGGAAATTAAATTATTGGCTTCGGCTATATTCCAAATTCTAATGGAGCACGGCAAGAAAGCAGTCACAAATCGCAAGTAAAGCTATAGCGGGTAGACAGGGGAGGCAGCGAGAAGTGCTGTGCTTATTTCTAGGGAAGGGAGCAAGAGTCCCGCGAATTCGCCAGCTGCCCGGGAGGGGAAACAGCGGGGCCGGGGAAGCCCCTCCGCAGGGCAAAGGCAGCGCTGGCTGGCGGGGGAGCTGGGCCGGGGACCCACCGGGAGCCGAGGCCTGGCGGGCCGGCAGATGTGGGGGCACCGGGAGCGGCAGGCCCGAGCCGGGGGCTGAGGGAACGGGGGCAGCCCGCACGTACCTGAGCGCGGCGTCACGGCCCGGCAGCCGCGACCAACACCATCCCCGGCGCCGGCCCGGGGGGGAGCGGCGGTGGCGGCTCCTCCTGGCTCCTCCTTCCTTTTCCTTCTCCTTCTTCCTCTTCCTCTTCCTTTTCCTCCTCCTCCTCCTCCTCCTCCTCCCTCGGCGGAGATCTCGCGAGAGCCCGGGTGGGCCGGGCAGCGCCCCCGCCGGGATCTCGCGAGAGTTTGGCGGGGGCGGCGGGGAGGCCGTTGGCCGCCGGGAGGGCGGCGCCATGTTGGGGCTGCCCCTGAGGAGCCGCCTCAGGCAGCGCCGCCATATTGAGGCGCTCCCGCAGCGCCAGCTGCAGTGCCTGAGGGGAATTGATGTCGTGGATCTGAGTTATCTGTCCCCAGGCCGAATTCTCTCACCTTTTGTAAACAGAATGACAGAATCATTAAGGTTAGAAAAGACCTCCGAGTCCAACCTTTGCCAGTCCAGTTGTTCCTTAAACACCTCCAGGGATGGTGAACCCACCACCTTCCTGGCCAGCCATTTCCAATGAATTCCATTCTTTTACTGTTCCCTCACAGTTGATGCCTCAAAAGATAGGCTGGAAATAAAACCCCATAGACTGGTGTCTATAGAACAGGTATTTGTTTACTGCAGCACTGGAGGTGAGGGGGATTCCTCCACCTAACTCACCAACCCTTGTCAGGTGTTGTGGTTTATTAATACAGTAAATTTCACTTAGTATTACTATGTCACTATAATATCATCATATGTGCCCTGGAACTAATTTACATAACATGATGTCGTGGTTATAAACAGTTCTTTTGCACTGTGCTTGCGCCTCCCCAATTCAGTGGTCGTGGGGGTCTCCCTGATGAAGGCTTCCAGGATCTTCTTCGCATCTGAACTTTTCACCTTCGTCTTCGGAGTCTGCGCGGTTATGGTGTTCCTCGGTCTCTCTGATTCTAACTGGTCAAAATTCTGTATTCTGTGGATAATTGGCTTTACATTTGCCAATTTCTTATTAGTACTATACTTGTCCACCTTTGAAGCTATAGGTACAAAAGCTAGAAAAGTTATAATTCAGGTTATGTTGGTATCTTATAACTAAAGCTATATAGGCACCTTGTAACTCTGACCCAAGTCATACAGGCATCACAGTGCTGTGGAAATGGGGGTGATTCAGCTGCAGTATAAATTACACTGAGTCTGTGGCAAATAGCAACACACAAATGGGGGGAAAAACAATTTTCGGGGTGATTTCAGGAGCAGAACTTAACCAGGCTTGCTTGCTGCAGAGTATGCCTTGGTGCCTGCTTAAATTGATCTGCTATTTGTACATTCCAGCAGAAGATTGGTGGAAGACTAGTGAATCAGATGGAAGCAACAGTCAATCAGATTAAACAAATAGCCAAGCTCAAGTCCATCATATGGAATCTGTGTAAAAAATGATCCTAAGAATGCTTTTAGTAATGGAGAGTGAAATACTTGGGTGCTGTAACTAGACTGACCAAAAACTTTATAATTTTCACAGTTATGCTACATCAGCCCTTCCATTTGTATAATAAGTGCATAAACTGAAGTTCTTCCATCTGGTAGCTTCCAATAAATAAGGGAACCAAACCTTAGCCATTAAAGCAGCATCCAGGTTAGAAGGTGTGATGAGCCAAAGCTGGAGACTGGACACAAGGAAAGTTCGGCAGACAGCTACTGAAATACTCACTGCATCCTAAACATTCACTGCAATGATACCACTACCTCTTGCCCCCCAAAAAATCGGATTTTAGTTTACTCAAATCTAGTTAAACCAGCCCAGAACTGCTGCTTTAGAGGCCTTTCTTCCCTCCTTAGGCTTTTCTGTCCAGATCCATACATTGCTTGGATAACACAGCACAGTAGCTTTGGACAGAAATGTTCTAAAAACAACCTCCTCACAGAGATGTATGATTTGTATGATAGGTGCATAAACTGAAGTTCTTCCATCTGGTAGCTTCCAGTAAAAAAGGGAACCAAACCTTAGCCATTAAAGCAGCATCCAGGTTAGGAGGTGTGATGAGCCAAAGCTGGAGACTGGACACAAGGAAAGTTTGGCAGACAGCTACTGAAATACTCACTGCATCCTAAACATTCACTGCAATGATACCACTACCTCCTCCCCAAAAAGAAATCAGATTTTAGCTTACTCAAATCCAATTAAACCAGCCCAGAACTGCTGCTTAGAGGCCTTTCTTCCCTCCTTAGGCTTTTCTGCCCAGATCCATATATTGCTTGGATAACACAGCACAGCAGCTTTGGACAGAAATGTTCTAAAAACAACCTCCTCACAGAGAGGTTGGCTATACCTAGGTTCGGGAGAGAGGGATTTCTTTCAAGCCTTCAGAAGCCAGGGGTGAAATCGGGAGCAGGGCCAGGAGGTGGGGTCGCAAAGCAGGCACTGATGGCATCTGCCTGTTCCTGGGAGCTGAGGTTGCTGAGGCAAAGCGTTCCTGCAAGGTGTTTTTTTGAGAGAATGAGCTGTGCCTCGCTGTAACCAAACCCCAGAGTCCATGGGCATTCCAGACAGGCGTTCGGGGCTTTCCCTGCCGTCGGAGGTGTTGGCCCGAGGGCGTTTCCCTCTTGATGGGTTTTCATTGCCTCGGGCGCTGCTCCTGACATTAGACGGCAGCACGTGGGTAGCACGTGGGGCATGGCCAAGCGACAGAATCTAGGAAAGGACTCCAAAGAGCCCAACAGCCCCAACATTTTCCTCTCCCCGTCCCCAGATTAAACTCAATGAGGTTCCTTTTGGACAATGTCGTTGCAAGAATGTGCAGGCGATACCTGAGCTGTGGTATTAAAGCATAGTAAAACCACTTTACTATGGCAGCTTATCTGCTTATTGTAGCTACTTCAGTTTTCATATTAAATAGCACATAAGAAATTAATTTATACAGGCAAGTATGCATAAGATACTCTTTAATAAATAGCAGATAAAAAAATAGATTTCCTTAAAAACATTTTGAGAACAACGAAAACAAAAGTATCCTATAAATACACATATTCCTGTTCTTTCAGGAAGGGCATTACTTTGCCTTCTCCCGAGCCAATAATTTAAAAGATTGGGGGGGGAAAAAAGTTTCCTGAGCTCGCGTAGGTGTGAAAAAGGGTTAAATAGGAAGTACAGCGCAACGCAGTCGTTTTTCCCGGGCCTCGGGGCATCCCTTAGGGCCGGTGCCGCGGCGGGGCCTTAAGGGCATTTCCGCACTTGTCCTGAAGGGCAGCGCAGCGCAGGTTGTTCAGCACTTGCAGAATGTTGTAGATGGTGGAGGCCCTCAGGCACGCTGTGGTCTCGGGGGTGTCCTGCGGCAGGGAGAAGGGCTGGCTCAGCACAGAGATGGGGTGCAGCAGGCCCCGCGCAGCCGTGCGCTCGGTGACACCCCAAAACCCGGCACCCCAAAACCCGGCACCCCAAAACCCGACTTACTGTTCGCATGGCCTCCTGCAGCTTGTGCAGCCAGCGCCGCAGCCTCCCCGAGGGCTGATGCGAAGGATCCACCTGCAAGGAGAGCGGCTGGCTAAGGAGCAGCCCCGCGGCGCCGCCGGCAGCACTGGGGCCGCTGAGCCGGACCGGGCCAGGGGTTTGGGGGAGGCACTCACACAGCCCCGCACATCCTCCCGGGCCTGGGTGAAGAATTCCAGGGGCCGCCGGCACACCTCGGCAAAGCTGGGGACAGCAGGGAGCTGCAGCATGGCGGTGGTGAGGTTCAGCTCGGCCGCCACCAGCACCACTCGGTCGGCGATCTGTGGGTGGGAGTGTCCCGGTTAGGGACCCGAAGCAGCAGGGCTGGAGGATGGCAGGCTCGGAGGCCTGCCATGGGTGCGGGTGGGGTGGAACCGGCCGACAGGAGAGGTGTGCCCATTTGCACAGCATCACCTCGCTCTTACCGGCAGGTCTTCTATTTTCCATTTCCTGTGGAGGAGACTGGTGTTGCATTTGTGGTTGTTCACCTGCAGGGATAATCGAAGAAAGAAACTGAAAAACTCTCATCGTGACTTCTGGTGATGTTGTACAACCCTGGCCAGCCTTGATGGGTTTGAAACCAGGATGAAATCTGACCCCCCACCCTTCATGTCCCCAAATACCCTTGGAAAACATCCTCCTCAGCCCCAAAGTGCTGCAGAAAACATGTACCTTGTCACTCAGGTCTCAATTTCAGCACCCCCTCTGCCTTGCCCCCCTCTAGACCACAGTCCCCTGTTGCCAGCAGTACTCACAAATTCTTTCATCATCTCTTTAGTAGCATTCTGCTCCTCGGATGCAATTTTCTGGTACTTGAACAGCCTGCAGTCCTTCCTCAGGGTGTCATGGGGAAAGGCAGCCCCCAGGCTGACCCCCAGCACCAGCACAAGCAGTGGGGTGAGGCTGAGGCACAGCATTTTGTCAGCAAGAGCTCGACGGTCAGTGATGGATTACGATGGGGTGAGGAGGCTGTGGTGCAAGATGCCAGAGAGGATGAACCGGAGGACTCCGGGCAGGACTTCTGATGCAGAGATGCCTGACAGGTGCCGCAGGTGTCTCGTTCAGGCGTGGAGCTGCTTCACCTTGCTCACTGTGGTTGCCTTGCTGCTCCATCTCCAGCTTTTTATCCCTGTCTGGCACTTTCATATTGGTTGGAAAACCCAGGGCTTTAGGCAGCTAGAAAAAAGAAAATGAAAGTGGTGGAGGGAATCCCTCCTCCGTTACCTGCCCAGCTGCTTGCTCCGCCTCAGCCCGGGATGCTCAGGCTGCCTCTGACACATACCCTCCGAGGGGGCTGGGGTGGGGCATGCTGCTGCCAGGCTGAGTGGCACAAAGATGCTGGCAAGCTGGGGGAACACTGGCACGACCCAGCCTCGCCCCACACTGAAAGCTGCGGGAGACGCCTGGGGACAGCAGGTTCAGGGGGACAGGAAGGTTTTGGTGCCTCCCGAGCGGTAACAGTTCAGGCCTCAGTTTCCCCGTGGGAAAGGCCATGGCGGGGAGGGGGCATGAGCAGCAGCCGGGACTGCGCTCTGCACAGTCCAGGCTGCAGGCATAAACTTTATGTCTGTGTTATCCTGAGGGGCCAGGCTCACCACCAGAGCAGGGAAAAAGGTGAAAGCAGAAGCACTTCCACCTAAAGCGCTCCAGGTGGGACACAGAGTCATGGAGGGAGGCTGCTGTAGATGAGCAGGGCTGCCACCCCACAAGC
>VZRL01006968.1:283153-295203 GCA_013397895.1 Origma solitaria | reverse complement strand
CCAAAAGCCACTGGAGCTGGCTGGGGTTTCCTCCCTGTCTAGCCCAGAGACACAGATAGGGTGTACTGACATCCCTTTGCTGACAGCTGGAATGGTACCTCTGTTCAGCAAACTGTCCTTCCCTCGAGGGAACCTCCTGTGATCACTGCTGTGCTTTTAGTCTCATGCATTCATCAAGCATAAAATATAAAAAATTAGGACAATACCTGGATCTAAGAAGCAAAGACAGTAGAAAGTAAAAGGCATAAATGGACTTTGTGGGGCCATGTGTGGTGGCCACAGAACACTCCAGGAAGACCTAATTTTTAATGTTCATATTTGGAACTAAAGTGCTGATTTCAAAGTGTCCGAGAAAAGGAGAAAAATTATTGTGCAAAGATGTAAAGGTGCACCTATGGATGAGCAGAGTGGCATGGATGTGCTCATGGAGGTGGGCTGGGACCTCTCGACATCATCCAATCCAGCCCTTGCTCTGGCAGGATCAGCGGGCACAGGTTGCCCAGGTCTGTGTCCGTTTTGAGTATCTCCAAGGATGGAATGGACACTTCACAGCCTCTCTGTTTTTCTTGTGTTCAGATGGACTTTTCCTGTTTCAGCTTGTGCTGTGCTGGATATCATTCACCTTCTTTCCCACAAGGACACTTTCCTGGCTCATATTCAACCTGATGCTCATCAGAACCCCCAGGTCTTTTCTGCCATGTTTGTTTCTCTCTGGGCAACCCCAGCGTGTCCTGGTGCACGGCGCTGTTCTCCTCAGGTGCAGGACTTTGCCCTCTCCTTGCTGAGCTTCAGGAGGCTCCCATCAGCCCATTGCTCCAGCTTGCTGAGGTCCCTGTGGACAGCAGGATGATCCCCTACTGGCTCATCCACTTCTCCCAGTTTGGTGTTGCCACTGAACTTGGTACAGCGACGGTCCCCTGTGCCTCATCATCCAGATCATTAATGAAGAGGTCGAAGAGGACCAGCTGTTAACTCATAGGGTCCATCCAGCCCTTTTTCAGCCCTTCCCCTGCTCCAGCAGCATCCCAGGGGGCTCAGGTCTTTCCTGGAAAACCACAGTGGAGATGAAAAATAGGAGGGGGTAACATGGATTGGACAGCGGCTCTTTCCACTTAGTCCAGACTGGATGCAGACACAGCTTGGAGAAGAGCCAGAACAGAAAAATGTGGTGCTGAAGCCCCAGAGCGTGGTGGGCACCAGTTTTCCAGTCATGGATATGGCCACTGGCCCAGACTGCCACCCAGCCTCCCGTGCCAGCAGCAGGTTAGGTGAGGTCAGTAATTAAAAGCCTGAGCCCTGGTGTGGGTCCTTTGTCTGCCCTCTTGATGAACAGGACAATGGCTCTGCCTTTCCTTTCTCTCCCATTAAAGAAACCCATAGATTTAGAAGAATAATTTTTATTCAATGCAACAAAGTTCATGATCAATATAGCTGTGAAATGTAAGTCCAAACCAGCATAAACAACTGCATTTCTGTAATCCAAGCAGGCACAGCTCAGCTGGAATAGAGGGCACCTTAGCGGAAAACCCCAACAGATGGAAAATAAACGTGGCCGCCAGTGAGAGAGGGGTGATCCACCACAAACCACTGTCCCACGCCATCGATCCCTGCCGAGACACTTTCAGGTTACCCATCAGGTCACAGAGCGGCATCACATCCTCGTGGGACAGTTTTGGCTCCTGTTTCCCATCGCTGTGGCTTTTCTCTCCAAGCTGTCATTTCTGTTTGGAGACGTAAAGCGAAACCTCATCTCTTCACTCACGCAAAAGGAAATTCTGAGGTACCAAAGCCAAGCGAAAGCTGTGGGGCGAAGCCGGGCCATGAGCATAGCCCTCAGCACATATGGCAGCTGGATGGAGGGATGAGGATCTCTTCTGGGGGCCTTGCTCAGATATTTGTGCCACCCCCAGCCACAGCCAAGCCCCCAGGAGCAGCGAGGGCTTTTTGCAAATGGGATGGGGTCTTGGCATCCTGGGCTTTGATGTGCATCTTGCACAGCAATGTCACGCTCCAGCAAAGCATGGCTGCATTTGCCACAGCTCCTGCAAACCATGCCAGTGCAGCTCCTGCTCGGGCAGCAGTGTCCCCCAAAGCCAGCACACGCTGGGGACATCACACTGTGCCCAGCAGAGTCTACAGGGCACTGGGGACTCACCACAATCATTGCTCCATTCCCACCTGCCAATAGCACCGTGCCAGGAGAGCAGCAGAGATGGTGATGATGGAGCTCCTTCCTTGAAATCACACAGCTCGGCGGCTGGAGCCACTCCAGCTTGCTTGGAGCAAGAAATCCCAGGTGTGGGATTTCCAGGTGTGCGGACGAAAGTGAAACATGATGTGGACAGGGCTGCCATCAGCACTGGGTGAGGCAATCGCTCTGCGGTGACTCATTGGTTCCTGCATGGCACAAGCGTGGGAACGCTGCGGCCACAAGCCGTGCCCTGGAGTGGGTAAGGACAACACCAGATGGCTCCTGACCCCAGTGGGCTAGTCTGGGAGGAAGTGACTCCTGCTAAACTGACTAGTCTGGGTAAAGAAGATAGGAAGAACAGAAAGTGCACCCCAAAAAAGCCAGCTTTAAAAATGAACCTCCCAGGTGATGTGTGGGAGTCCTCCCCATGGCCCCATGGTGCTGGGACAGGGGACATCAGGTGGGCTCTGCTCATCAGCCATCACCAGACCTGTCCCTGCCAGCCTGGAGTGTCAGTGCCACCAAAGTGCCCCCGGCCCCACTCCATCCCCCAGAACCATTCAGCACCTCCCAGCACGTGTGAGCTGCAGCAGCCACTGCCAGGGCAGGTGCTGCTCCAGGGTGGTGATGCAATCCCTGGTGTCACCTCGTGGCCCAGCCCCCACTGCATGATGCCCGATGCTGGCGCAGGGAGGGAAGGGCCGTAAATTACACACGTAATTAGCCAGCAGACTTAAACTTCTTTTAAATTGAAAGTGAGGAAAGAACCCAAACACTTTTTCCCAGAGCCTTTGTGCCAGCACTATAGGGACATGGGATGTTTCTTCCTGGGGGACACCTCCCTGCCCTGGAATGTCTGTGGGGATGCACCTTAGAGGGACAAGCTCTGCCAGCACAGCTGGGGCTTCCCCAGCCCAGGCAGGCCATCAGCATCACGGCAATGGTGTCACCCAGTGCCACCCTGGGCGGGAGAGACCCCTCATGCCCACCCAGCAAGGGAGGCCTGATGGCTGCTGCTGGCCCAAACCCAGCCTGCTCCTGGAGCAGCCTCTCAGGCAGTGACAGCAGGGCCTGATCCAGCAGTGCTGCTCCAGCACATGGCCTTGGACACAGAGACCAACTTCCCATTCATGATGGGCTTCCCACCCCACAGCTGTCCTCCTGAGACCCCATCACCCTCCTGGGGGACAAAGTGGGGGCAAAGCCTTGGCTCCCCACCCTGGGCAAGCTGAGGGGAGCTCAGTCAGGACCCTGAGAGCCCAGGACCTCAGCAGAAGTACCTCCAGCCCCTCTCAGCCCCCTCCAGGTGTACTCTCTAGGGCAGGGAGCAGAGGTGGCACTTTGCCATTCTAAATAATGCACCCACATAGAACAGAGTGAGGGCACAGCCCTTCCCATGGTGTCAGGAAAGCTTTCTTGTAAAGGACAGGAATTCCAGGAAAGGGAAGGATCCCTCAGAGGCTGGACCTGGACTTGAAATATCCAGAAAGCAAACAGGAGGTGACCTGTGCCAGGGTCTGCCCAGCTCTCAGCCCTCATCTCCCCTTCCCCAAAATGCAGCCTCTAATCTTCCCTCTGCAGCGTGGGTGGGTGATTGGGCACAAATCTGGTCCCCTTTGGCAGCGATCCCAGAAAGGCTCCTGAGCTGTGCTGAGGAGCCTCACTAGGGCCAAAGCAATCCTGGGGCAGGTAAGGTGCCGATACACCGGCACCAGCCAGCAAGGCACAGGGATGGGGGCACATGGTGGGTGAGAACAGCCTCTTTCCAGGTCAGCCTTCAGAGACAGAGCACAGCTCCTTGCTTAGCCAGGGCAGGGAGAGCCATCAATGGCCCTTCCTACCCAAAACCCACCTTACCCATGGAGCAGAAGGGCACTGAGGGCATCAGGACACTCAATGTCAATGTAGCACAGTTATTCCCACCCCAGTGGGTGCTCCACAGTCTCTTGGTAAGACAGGAACCATAGGCAACATCTTCTCAGCTTGATTTTTAATTATTATTGTGTAAGAAATGCAGCGAGTTTCTCAGCTGTTACTGTGATTCTCTTCCCACGTGTTATCAAACCATCAGCAGCAGTCTGGAACGGGACCCTTCCAGTGCTGAGGGAGCAACACTGGGCAGACTGCAGCACCAAGGTGCACCTAAGGGGCATAAAACCCCATCTGCTTTCCACAGGAGACCAAAATTTCAATCACGGAAATCAGCACCAATCTTCCCAAGGCGTAAGAGCAGTTACGAGCAGGGTTTTAGGAGACAGCCCACCTTCTCCTTCCATTGTGGCACCAAATCAGGAGAAGGGTTTGCTCTCTCAGCTTCCCTTGCACCCCAGCACACAGACATGCCTCACCCAGAACTCCACTGGGGTCTCACGAGAGGAAACTCCCATTGTCTCCAGCATCCTGAAAGGAGAAGCAGAGGAAGGGTCTCACCCTGCCCAGACAGCTCCCACTTGATATGCAACACCCACTGAGAGACAGATCTCCTGTAGCCCACAGCACAGAGGTGGGATGGTAAGTGCTTCCAACTGCTGCACAAGGGTTGTTCTGGTCAGTGAATAAATGAGCAGGCACAGGGATTGCTCCCCTTCCCAGCAGGCCCTTGTTGGGGGCTGAAACAGATGGGTGAAGGTGCAGCCACCAATATTTTTCATGCCCTTTGCTAGTTAAAAGCAAGGCAAAGAAACTCAAGGTAGTCTCACGTCAGAGGTTACGTGGATACATCACTGCAAGCACGTAATTCAGCTACACAGACTTGAAATTTAAGGATCTGCTGTTTAACTCCTGGGGGGAAAGGAGGGAGCGCATCCCTGCACACTCACTTGAAGCTTTGAAGGGATCTGCACAACCTCCCTCTGCAAGCACTGTATAGGACAGGTCCTCCACATGCTGCTTGTTTTCCCCAGCAGTTCTCACCTCTTTTCAGTCTCTTGGAGGAGGGATGTTGCAGCTTTAGGATCATTCTTCTTAAAGGTTTGATATGGAGAGGCAGACTCCATGTAACCAACCACACCCTCAACAGTCATGGGAATTTGGTCATAGATATTAGTGATTCTACAAGAGACACGGGGAAGAAAGGAGCATTGGCAAATTAAATCTCAAAGGCAGGGGAACACAGACAACAGGTTGACATGGTGGTGAATAAAATATCTGACACCATCAAAGTGGTGAGGTTCTGCTCACCTCTTCTTGTCTGGGAATGGCAAGGCCTCAAAGATCTCTTTGTAGTCTTCCAAGACGTATTTTAGTCTATTATGTGAGTATTTTAAAATCGTGTCCCAGCACTGTAAAGACAGTGAATTAAAAACAAACACAAAATCACTTGAAGTTCTCAATTGCCACTTAACTCAGGTTAGGGCCTGTATCTGATACATTGATGTGTGTCTTTTTTTAAAAAAAAAGATTTGTTGCATTAAAAAACACTAAAATCGTGCTTAGTGTCAAGAATTCAAGGATCCTATTTTATTATAGAAATAAGGGTCCTGTCCTCCCTACACAGCTCTTACTCATAGTGGAAAGTGTCCTTTCATCCAATTGTTAAAACACCCTTTGTCCAGAAAGATTACTAAAAAAAGGACTTCTTCCCAACAGTTTCTACTTCCCATTCTTTTCACTGTGATCAGGGCAATAGGAAAAGTCTCTTGGACAATATCAGCCCCCAAATCTGCTCTGGCAGCCTTTTCACCCCACCAGAGTCTGCCCTATCAGTCCTCATGTCCCTCTCGTCATGATCCAGCCAGCACTGCATGGGAATCTAAATCTTGTGTCAGCCTTATCCCTGCATTTACCCATCCCTCTGCCCATCCTGCATTAGGATTCCTCTAGCCATAGCCCCTTAATCCCATTGCTTTCCTCTCTGCATCCAAATACTACACAATTTCCCCTGCCCTGAGGATTTTGGTGAGCTTTTCGGAGCTCACCTCCCTGAAGATTTTGGTGAGCTTTTCAGAGCAGTCTCCGTAGCGCAGGCTCATGTCGACAGTGTAGGTGCTGATGGCCACGCAGCCGCCCGGCTTCACCACCCGCTCAGCTTCCCGCATGAACTTCTCGATGTCAAACCAGTGCGCAGCCGTGAACGAGGTCAGCACATCCACGGAGGCATCCTGGAACGGCAGCTCCTGATATGGGCACACGCTGCAAGGGGAAAGGGAAAAGCCGTGTGTGATGGGGGAATTAGAGTAGGATGAAGTCAGTAGGTGTTTTTGATGGTTTGGGATGGAACACTGGATGTCTAGGGTTTTCTTTGGTGCCAGCCGGCTCTTACAGCAGTCATACTCACACACCACCACCTCCATGTGAGGACCCCAGTTGTGCCTTGGGCTGAGTGTGCTCCCCTGACACTCACAGGTAAGAGATGTTGGGCATGCAGGGGGTGTCCTTGGCCTCCTGGATCTGTGCTTCGCTGATGTCTGTCCCCACCACCTTCTTGAAGTGCTCCCCCAGGAAGTGAGTGCCTTGTCCAGAGCCACAGCCAACGTCCACCGCCAGCTCCGCAGGGAGTGCCTTCTGTGGGGATGAGTGGATGTGTCTCAGTGGGCAGCCACCAATTCCTGTGTTTTTCCCCTGTTCCTTCCCCCAGCCCCCGCTCAGGAACAGCCTTGGCACGCCAGAACCTGGGGAAAGCCTCTTCTGTGCCCCCCTCTTGTCTTGAGCCCTGCTGATTTATCTTTCCCTGAGGCACCAACCAAGGTGACACTCCCAGCAAGGTAAACACTGACACACGCAATTAAATACTCCTTGGATTTTTCCTCCAGCCTGGCCATACCCCACTCACCTTTTCCTGCAGGTAGGAGAGGATGGTCTGCTGCAGCTCTTTGCCCGGTGCAAACCTGTATTTCTGGTAGACAGCAGCATGCCCTCTGCCCTCGAACATCTGGGTGGCCATGCTTGGCTGACCTGGCACCTGCGAGGGGGCAGCAAGCCAGGATTGTCACACGGGACCAAACTCCTGCCGCCTCCTTAGCCTCCTGCGAGCGCAGGCACTGAAGCCTCCAGTTCCTGGCGGGGCCACGGGGAGGACTTTGCCCGTGAGGCTCCAGCAAGGGAGCGTGAACCTGCTCTCCAAGAATCCCTCCCACAGCCCTAAGCTAATCACAAAAGCAAGCCAGCAGTGTCCGAGAAGGAAAAGCTTTCCAGGTTTTACAGACTCCATAGGGAGTGGTTAACTCCTTTGCTTCACTCACCCACCTGGGTGTTTTCTCCAATAAAAAAACACTGCTGGATATCTGTGAATTTGGCGGTGACTGGGCAGTGAAACAGAAAAACTACCAATAGCACAGGGATTTTTTGGTTTTGAGGAAATCCCTGTGTCAGTATTAGCAACATAGTCACAACTCCACCTTGCGCTTTCTGAACCATCCGCCCAGAAGGCACTCAAAATCTGTTATCCCACTGAACCCATCACCACGCGTGGGGCCGAGCGGGGCACTCCCGGCAGCTCAGCCCGGGGGCCAGGGAAGCTCCCCGGGCACGGCGCTCCCGGCTCCCCCATGGCATCACTCCCGGTCCCGCACCCCCGGGCAGTGCCGGCACGGAGCCCAGGGCCCATGGCCCCGCCCCGGAAGGCTCCCGGCCGTATCCTGTTTGTGGCGGTGCCGAGGCAGCGGCAGCTCCCGGGGCTCGGCACCGACCCCAAGCACCGCGATAAGGGCTCCGTGCCCCTTTCCCGGCGGAGGACACCCGCTGGTGTGCCCGCAGCCAGCGAGCTGGGCACAGGGTGCCAGGGCAGCGAGTTTATCGAGCGATACACAAACACATGGGGCGATGAAGGCTTATTCTGCCTCCATGCAGGAAGAGATGCTCAAGCAGCTGAGGGCTGGAGCTCCCAGCCGGGAACGGCAGCGCCGCCAAAGCCCTTTCTGGGGGGATCCTCCCGGAGCTTTCCATGCGCTCAGAGGAGCCTTCTCCCCGCAGCCACCCCCGCTCCTTACCCCCCGCAGCAGCAGCAGCAGCAGCTCCCAGCGCCGCCCCGGCCGGGACGCAGAGCAGGGCGGAGGAAGGCGAGGGAGGGCCGGCGCCGCCCCCGGGACCGACCGCCCTCCCTGGCAGCGCGGCCCCGCCGCTGCCCCTGCCCGGCCGGGGCGGTGCCGGGGGGGTGAAATGCAGAGGCTCAGTCCCACCGAGATCCTAGAGCCCCCGGAGGCGAGCTTGGGCCTTTATACAGCTCTGGGGGTACTAATTACAGAGTTAGTTACGGCTTTTAAAATGCCCTCGGATCCTGGGAATGCTCGGCAGCCCCAACATCTCGGGAAGCAGATGCAGAGGACACAAGAGCCCAGGAGATGCTGCAAGGTAGCAGAACAGGATTCAAATGCCATACCTACAGAGCTCTGTGCTGAAGTCTCCTCCTGTTATCCAGCAGAAAGACAAAATGCAGCAAGAGCCCCCAACAACAGAACTTTAGAGCTCAGAATGTTCGTATTTCAGAACTAGGCAATTTGCCCTGATTTGGGACAGGATTGTTCCCCTTCCTCGGGAGAATAATGTTAATTCCATGCAGCTGAGGCCAGCAGAGCCATGGTTTGCTGGAAGGTCAGTCCCTTCAGTTTTGTACTTTGCACAGCAGTCACGAGTCCATGCTAATTAGCACAGCCTTCAAACCACTCCTGATTTTAAGAGAAAGCAATGAACTTACTCAAAGACTGAAGACAGAGGCCAGCTTGAAGCCATTTGCTAAATCAAAGCATGGTTTGGAGTCCATGGGCTTGTGTCCTGTTTTATGTGGGCCACCTGCTGCAGGCGTGGTAATTGTGCGGGGGCAGTACCTGCACCAAGAGAAGACACCACACAATCACCAAAGGCCCCTATGTTTTCCTAACCTGCCTCTTTGGGGTTTAGACACCCTCATAGTGCCTATATTTTGCTGAGAGCATGACTGCAGACAGGGGTGATGTCCCAGGCTTCTGTCACCTGCCCTGTTCCAAACTCTGAGATCCCCGCTGCTCTCATGGGCCATGCACAGGCGATGTTTAACTGGGGATCTTCTGGCTACAGCTGACACCAAACACCTGCAGGAAAACAAAACACCAGCCAGCCATAGGCTGCAAATTGCACCAGGCCTTTCCTGAGCTCTCCCAGCCTTTGGTGCACTGGATTCAGCTGCCTTTGACTCCCTGCTTCCCTACTCCAACTTTATTGTGCTCCCCAAGGGACAGCTACTCTGCCATGGCCCTGCACCATACAGCAATAAATTGGTCTCCTCGACCTTTGGGTTGCTGAGCATTAGGCCAAATGTGGCTTTAAACACCAGGCACAGAGAGTCAGACACTGCCCATCATCCCTGTGCCCTCTTACTAAATCCATAGGCTTTAAGGAATGCCAAAGTGCCCTGGGGTCTTCCCAGCTTGTTCCCCAAACCTGCAGGCCCTGTGGATTTAAATTATATAGCAGGATCCTGGATTAATAGACCTTCACTGGGAATGCATTTCACTCTGACATTTATTAAAGCTGAAAAAATGAATCAATCTATATTAGGGAAAAAAAGCCCAAAGGAGACCCCTGTCAGTCCTCCTGTGTCACTTGTTGGTATTTTTCATCAAGAGGTTTCCCTGTGGGTGGATTGCTTGGAGCCAAAGGAAGAGGAGGCAAATGGCACTATTACCCTGCTGCATTCAATTTACAAATTGTTTTAAATTTAATTTCAGCTTTGACTGATTCAGAAGCTCTTTGCTGGACCACACTGGAGGGAGTATACCCAAAGGGCTGGGTGGGCTGGGGTCCATCTCCCCATCCCCAGGATCCCCTGAAACAGCTGGTGATATTTCTCTTACCTTGTGGAAAGCTTTATTTGATTTTAAGATCCCAGTAAGGCTTTGGCTCTCGGGAGACTCTCCCCTGTTTATTTGTTCTGTGATGGAAAAGAAGCAAGATTTATTATCACAATGAGGAATAAAGGGTTGGAAAATAGTTGGTATTTCTACAAGGATCTTTTTAAACCTAGAGGGGTCAGACTTTAAATTAATGAAGAACATAATTCTCTTGGCTTAAAAGCAGTGGGGCATGGATAAATCTCATTGTAGGGAAGGGAGTTATCCACAAATCAAGGATGTCTCAGCTGATGTGTTATAGCTGCGCCTCAACATCTCGTCTGGAATCACAGCTATCCCTGCCTGCTTCCTGGTATTTGCAACCCAGGAAAAATCAGTGTTTGTATCAAAAGAGAGCCCAGAGGAACACGGAACCCAGAGGATCAGCCAGAGAGGGAGAGGGGAGGGAGAAGGGAATTCCTGTAGCGATGCCTGTTTTGGGAATCACATCCGTGCCCGTGCAATTGCCGGATCCCTGCAATGGCAGTCGGGATGATTGTCGTGCTCCAGCACACAAAAGGCTGGAGGGGACACAAAGGCAGGCAGGGACACGCTCAAGGGCAGAGGAGGAAGCCTGCAGAGGAGAGCGCCCTTGACTTTGCAATGCTGCCTCGCCCCTCGGCTCATCCGGCCATAAATCCTTCCTGATGGAACGACTGATGAGCAGCGGGGCGGGAGCTGGGAGCACGGGCTGAGAGCACAGCCCAGCACTGGGCTTCCAGAAACAACAGCAAGTCCTTCTCCTGTCATTTCATCTTTTAATTAAGGAAGATGGGAAATCTGATCGTGGGGTCAGTGAATTAAATGAAATTTAGAAGTCACCTGAGAATCCGTGGTAGAGCAACACGAGATCTCCCATTCCCCACACAGGGGCTGGATCCACTGCTGATGAATTAACAGTTCTGGAATAAAAGAGAGAGAGAAATGTGAGCTTAAGCTGATCTTATTTCACCTTTCCTTGCATGCACACACTGGACATGAGGATGTAGTAGCTGATATTATTATATCTGCTGGCATAAGCAGAAAGTCCAGTGGCGTCAGGAAGCTGCTGTACTAAAATTAAATAACTCTTGGGGATGTGTGTGGCCAAACCAGACTCAGAGTGATTGTTCTGGGTCTGGTTGATGCCTCATGGGCTGTTCTGAAATGCAAACAAATCTGTGGTGATTCAATGAGATCCAGGACCATCTTAATTCGGAGTTTAAGCTTTTTCTTCTTGGGGTCCCAGTCAGGCATGTGATAGGAATGTAAGGCAGGGAGAAAGGAAGGAGAAGGGAGCAATATTTTAGGCTCTTCTCTTCTTCCTCAAAAGCCCCTCCATGAAGAGACAGCCGAGTCCATGGCCCCCTGCCCATTTCCCATTGCAGTTCCCAGGACCACAGCCCTGAGTCCCAGAAGCCAGGTGGGAACAGGCCTGGCAGTGTAGTGGTGCAGAGGGTTGGAAAGGAGGGATTTTTGATTCTGGCCATGCCATGATGGCTAGTGATGGTCTGTTCCGGTGGGGGCACGAGGTCTGGAGAAGGCACAGCAGATGCTGTGCAATGTGGCATCAAGAAGGCTGCAGGAGGGCACTGACGGGTGCAGGAGGGTGCAGCAGGGTGTGGGAGGGTGCAGGAGGGTGCAGGAGAGTGCAGGGGCAAGCAGGAGGGTGCTGCAGAATGCAGGAGGGGGAGGGAGCATGCAGAAAGCTGCAGGAGGATGCTAGAGGGTGCATGAGGACCCTCAGGCACCCTCTTGGAGGGTGTGGGAGGCTGCAGGAGAATGCAGGATATGCAGGAGGATGCAAGAAGGTAGGGGAAGATGCAGGAGAAAACAAGAGGGTACAGGAAGGTTTGAAAGGATGCAGAAACGTGCTTTAGGATGTGGGAGAGTGCAGGAGGGTGCAGGAGGGTGCAAGAGTTGCAGGGGGTTGCAGAGGAGTGCGGGAGGATGCAGAGGGATGATGCAGGAGGGTGCAGGAAGATGGTGCGGGAGGGCGGCTCAAGGGAATGCAGGAGGACGCAGCAGCCCCGTCCCTAAGCCCCTGCGGGGCCGTGCCGGGCGGGCCAGGGCAGGGC
>VZRL01006968.1:51814-265322 GCA_013397895.1 Origma solitaria | reverse complement strand
TATAAAGAAATAATTTTAATTTAAAAATATTTTAAATTAATTTTTTTTTTTTAATTTAAGTGAGTATTTTGTTGTATTTAGATGAGGAAAGGGAGACACTATGGAGGTTGTGGGTGCCCTTGATTGGCTCTCAGCAGCATTAGAACAGATTTAGGCAGGCAAAGAGATAGAGCCACAAGGCTGGATGGGGCTTGGAGCAACCTGGGCTAGAGGGAGGTGTGCCTGCACATGGAATGAGATGGACTTGGAGGCCAATTCCAACCCAAACCATGATCTGATCTCAGAGCAAAGGCAAGAGGGCAGCAGACAGAGCAGACAGGCCCAGGGACTGCCCAGAGGAAGGGCAGAGCAATGATTTGGTGTGAGCAGAGGGTGCAGCACTGGTGCCAGAACCTGTTGAGATGGTGCAGCATTATCTGGGCAGCAGCACAGGATGGAATGTGTTTGTGCATGCCCCAATAACCACCACTAAAACCTGTGCCTGAGGAGAGTCACCAGCACGTCAGAAAGAAGAGAGATTTATGAAAGGATGTGTTACCAAAAGTTTATCCTTGCCAGAGTGGCAGCTTTGTATCTGTTAAGCTGCTGGGATTCTTTCCACTGGCTTGAGCTGGGTTTGAGTCAGACTCTGGAGACACAAACACCAGAGCAAGTCCAGACACCACTGGAGTCATAAACAAACCTCCTGCCAGCTGCCCATCTACTCCTCTTCTGCCTCAAGGTCGCAAAAATAACAAATATGGTTCCTGAGAAGACTTTTTACAAGTTATGAGAGGATCTACCTGGACTTCCCTAAAGAACAAATATAAAGCCCAAACCATTTCTCACAGCCAAGGGATCACAAAAAAAATTCAGGTCAGAGAAGACCTCAGGAGGTTCTCTCAGCCAAGCTCCTTCTTGCTTGAAATCATCTTCTCTCCCCTTTTGAAAATGGCAGGAGAAACTTCTATGGAAAATATTGTTGACATATGCAGTGTTTCACATCTCCAAAGTAGTGCTGGTCGGCACAAAGAAAAAAAAATTCTTTTTTGTTTGAATTAAGAAAAGAGAAAGAGAAGATCTGAGGAACCCCTCTGGAGGGCAGGTTAGGAACGAATTGATCCCTCCATGAAACACTGCTTTGACACCTCTAGCTCAAGTGACCACGGTTATCTTCAAACATGCATTTCCCATTCCTCCTTAGGAGAGGGAGCTGGAGGGAGGAGTGATGGGAGCGTGGGATGGGATTCAGCCAGCCTGGGACACAGCCAGAGGGGTGATCTGCTCAGCAGGGAGCCAGCAGCACCCACAGGGTCAGCAGTTCCTGAGAGCCTTTGGGGATGGAGGGGGAGGAAGGGAAGGGATCGGTGTTACTTCAGTGATTGGGATTTGGAAACTCAGCTGCCATTCCCAGACATTCCCTATCTGCATCTGCCCCTCAGGTCACCCAAGAGCAGGATGGGGACATTGTACCTCCTAGACCTGGTGGCAAAATGCTCTTCCTGTGCTGGAGGTATTGTCAAGGTCTTGATATTTCTGCATCTGTCTTCAAGCAAAGCTTTGTATCTCTAAAATGTTCACAATGCTATTATCCAAAAGACTCTGCTGTAATCATTTCAAGATGTTTTGCTTCAATTTTGACTTTTTTTTTTTTTTTTTAACAATGCTCTCCAGCTTTTTAATATAAGCCAGATAAAGCATTGTTTCTATCCAGAAAATAATGCTTCAAGTTTAGATCACAGCAGTGCTGAACCAGTTGGGTTCTCTCTAAATTCAGGGGAATACCTATTCCCCCAAATAGTTTCAATTCTGATAAATCAGAATTTCCAGATAGAATACCAGTTAGTTTAGTTTAAAGTCCTAATCCTACTCACTACATAATTCTTTTTGTGATCTGCTTGGAGATGCACTAACACAGTATGCTGCACAGCTGTCAGGAGCATCCCAATTATTTTTCTAGTGAAAATTACATCTCAAAACCAAAGGGAAGGGCATCTTTTAATCATTTTGACTATGTTTAAATGAGATCACCAAGAGGGACTATAGCTCTGCATAGACATGTGCAGGCATGCCTAGGAATTTGGCTTGCCTGCAGTTTATCTGTCCCAATTAGAGGCAGATGCAGCCTTTTGCTTCCATGGACATTTATGAACTGGCAGATGTGCTAACACACAGCAACTGGTCCTGATATAATCACACATTCTTACAGGGCTCTTTGGCTCCGACTTGCCCAACTGCACGAATATTTTCAGTTTTCCTTCCTACCTCCTTGGACAAGATGCAGCGCAGAAATCACCCGAGTTTGGGTAATCACCCAGTTTGCAGTTTATGGCTCTTCTCCCCAGTCTGTGGCAAAAGAGGGGAATTACAGGATGGACAAAGTGGCTTTGCAGATGAGAAGGAGCTTCCCTGGAGTACATGGAAACGTACTGGGAGTGCTGGTGAATGGCTCAGAAAGCCCCGCAGGTACTGAAGGTACCTCTTGCTCTAATATCCAAGGCGTTGCACCGGAGCTGAACACCACCGTTCCCACTGACGAGCACTTCAGGGGTCTGGTGGAGCTGCCCTGGCTGCAGCTTGGAGGGAATGGGTGTCCCTGGGGACAGCAGGAGACAGCGAGAGCCGAACAACTCCCCTGCAGCCCTGGTGCCACCCATAAACCCAACTGGACCCTGACCCAAAGGTCAGACACTGACCCGGAGGTCAGACACTGTCACAAATGCAGCTCCTCTCACCATTCCCTGCTCCTGGTGCAGCAGCAGTGCACAGAAAGCTCTGTTTCCAGAGGCAAATGCTTGGCTCATGGATCTGGCCCCCCTGGATGGGAGCCAACACAAACCCCTCCAGGCAGAGCTGGCAGACAAGCAGGATGTCTCAAGGTAAGCTCCGTGCAGTTTTTGCTCCTGGGCTCATAAATACCCCTTGCTAATGCTCATTTCTCTATGAGTTATGTGTTATCAAGAGTTTCAAGAAGTCTCACACCCCTGCAGAGCATGTGCAGGACCAGAGTGCTGCTTTCTGTCCTCCCCAGCCTTTATTTTTCCTAACAATGACAATTTACATCTCTAGTTTTCTCATTTTGCAGCCCAGGTTCTTTCCTCACCTTCATTACTCTTCTTTCATGTTACATTTATGTGTTTTCTACTTTTGAGCCTTGCCTTCCTCACCTATTTCCTGGTTTACAATATTGTAAATCTGCACGGTTTAAAAGCTGATGAGGTGGTAGGGCCTGACTGGGAACAGGACCTCCTGATGTCAGCGATTACCAGGCTTTTCCTATATTTAGGAAAAGACGTAACCATGGAACTATGTGGGGTGACAAACCTACAGCAAACCTACAGCTCTGCTGTGAAATATGTGGCCCAGACGTAAGCACCAGCCTGTGACTGTCTCCCACCCATCGCCCTGTGCAGGAGGACTTGCTGGAGACAACAAAACTCTTCCCTTTTTTAATGATTCATGCAGCCATCGACTTCAGGGGAGAGAGCTCGAGGCTTAAATCTGGGAGGGCTGGTAGTCACTGTGCAGTTTCTAGATAAAAATAAACACGTTTCTCAACACTGAAGAAAGATCTTCCAGAAGAGGTGAGTGGCCCACTCCACCCAGCTTTTCATTCCTGTGTTTGCAGCTTCTTTTGGAGATGCTAGCCTCCATTTTTTCCCTTTCTTTTAGATTAGGGACCAGATCTACTTGGTGAAGCAGCACTGGATAAAAAGGTAAGGGGAAAATGAAAGAGGAGAGGGATGGCCATGATCCTGAAGTCCTGAACATTTTGACATTGTTTTTTCCCTTGCTAATCTGAAACTTAGGAGAACCAGAGCTGCAGGGCAATCCCTCCAAATACACAAAAGGCCATAATGCACCCATTTAATTTTAAAACCTTACACAAAAGGGGTTTTACATGCAGGGAGGATAATTGTGGGTAAGGAAGAGGTCAGCATGGATGATGTCTCTAAGCTGTAAACACACCCGATTGAGGCAGTTTATCTTCTTGCTTTAAGTGCCCCAAACACTATTTTTCACTTGGATTCCTTTGTCCAACACCTCCCTGGTTCAGCAGGATGTGAGCCCATATCCCCCAGGCCAACAGAGCACCATCACTCCTGGCAGGTGCACCCTTGAAATGCTTCTGTAGTCCAAAGGTGGGTGAGCAGCAACAGGTGAAAGAATACTTCATGTGCCAGGGTTCCCAGGGTGCCATCCCATCCACTGAAGATGGATATTGCTCAGGGCAGCCCTCAGTGGCTTTGGGAAGCAGAGCTGTGCTGGCTACCTCCCTACCCTGGAGCTCCTCACATAAATCAGCACAGCCCTGCCGAGTCCAGGTGTCCCAGGGCTTGGCCCCAAACACATACAATTTCTTCTGACTGCCTTGGAATGATTTGTGCCTTTTGAAGATGAGGAAGAGACTCCATCCCAAGCCAGTGACCTGTTGCCTGGGTTGGCACATGATGAATGACAGTGAGGAGCCAGGGGCATCTGCTCTGCCTCTCAGATGTGCCTTCAGTAAACAACGGGCGGAGGCAAACACACACTTCCCTTGCTAGTAACTTTCCCATTTGAATTTCCAGCCTTTTTTGGAGATGATTTTCCAGCCCAGAAAGAGGCAGATGTGGTGTTTTCACAGGCTGCAGGTGCTTTGCGCTTGCTTTGCCCTACACAGGTTGGCACCTTGCTCGGCTGGAGAACATTGGGGGTACAGCCACTGCAGGCATTGCAGCTGAGGCTTTTGTTTAGTTTTAGTCTTCTTTAGGACCACCAGCCTGCACTGAGAGGAGCAAAGGATTCCTTGCCAGGCAGCGGTGGGCATTTAGGCAACATGGTTTGATGGGAGAGCTGAAAAAAATGTGTGAGCCTGCATTTGCCCATTCTGGAGCACAGAAACCTCTCCATAAAGGACTTTGGGAAGAGGAGGGGGGAGCAGGCAACTGTCTCCTTCCACCCTTACAGGCACAAGCCCCTCCTGAGCTGATATTATGCTCTATGAAATAGCCTATAAAAGATTAAATTCAAGCTATCTGTTTCTATTTGTATTCCTCCTGTGTAGTCCTTTGAAGCGTATTTTAATTCTCCCTGTTCCCCAACCTCATTTCAGCTGGTGGTGCTGGAAGGTATTTAAAGTTACAGCCATAATCCCATGGGTCACCATGAAAGAAATCAGGGGAAAAAAAAGAGGAAGAAACCCAGAAAGAAACCCCAGGTCTGTCTGATGCACAGCAATGCTTATATTACAATTAAAGAGAGTGAGGGGCCAGACTCAACAGAGTCTGAGACAGGGAAAGGAAGAATTATGCTGGAAAACCAGACATTGAATCCATAAAAGAGCAACTGGCTGTAAATTGCTAATCCAGGTAAGGCAGGGGGCAGGTGGTGACCATGCTTTCCATCAGAATGAGCATCCACCACCTGATTTACACAGCCTGAGGGTCTGACCTGCAGCCCTGCTGCTCCTGCAGGGCAGGAGTGACCCCCAGGCCCCTGGGTGATGGCAGCCAAAACCACAGTGCTGGGAAGAAAACTGCTCAGCTTGCACTGAGCTGATGCAGGGCAGGCAGTTCCCAGCACCATTTCCTTGCTCCTTCCTTCCTTGGCATGTGGAGAACGGGATTTCTGTGCCAGCCACTGGTGCCTGCCTCCTGCACACAGCATTGATGGCAGGCCTGACCCTGCTGCTGCCAACACGGGGGCAGGCAGAGTGTCCCCAATGTCCCCCTGCGCGGAGCACCCCAGCCGGGCAGGCAGGGATGAAGGAGCTCTCTGTGCACACCCTGGGCACAGCCTTCCCGATAGGCGAAGCCGCCTGCGCCGAGTCCCAGCGTGACCCAGGCAGAGCTCCGCTCCCAAATCGGGCTCTTGTGGGATCTCATGAATGGGGCTGGGCAGGGATTTGTGCGTCGGAGGTGACATGGTACAGCTGCCTTCCCCAGGGAGGCTGGGCTGAGATAAACAGCCCGGCTGGCTCCTCGAGGCCGCTTCTCCGATTACCCAATATTTTCCTCCGGGCTCTGTTCTCCACGTCTCATAAATCCCCTCGCCGCTTGGCCCCCGGGCAGCCATGGCGGCTGTGAACAGCCATCCAAGCGATGCATCCTGTTCCCGGGCGAACAAGGGAGCGTTTCAAAGGAGCTCTGAGCGGGGTGATGCCAAGCCAGAAACCTTGCACGGGATGTTGCAGGTCGGGCTTTGAAGGCAGGGTTTGTTTAGGGACGTCATGTTTCAGCTGGATCCGCTGATACCGGACATACCAAGGAGAAATCCCAAGTACCAGGCAGCACTGAGTGAGACTTTCAGGCTGCGGGTACCTCTAGCTGAGCAGCACATAAACATCCTGCCCTCTCCTCGGCAGGGAGGGGAGGAGAAACCACTGCCTCGGGGGCTCTGTCCGAGTTAAATCAGAGCTCTCTGACTTCCCCAACAAGCACAGCCATCAGCAGCTCTCCCATCCCCGTGCAATCACAAACCGGGGGCAGCAGAAAGCTAGGAGAGGCTCAGGATAGATTGTGTGTGTTTGAAGAGTGCAGAGCTGAGAGTAGAGCTGAGCTATGTCAGGTTCCACTGTGCTCCTACAGAGATGTCAGTCAGGCTTATTGAAGTCACCGGGAGAGCTGTAAACACACAGTGCTGCTTCATCTTTATAAAGGAATAAAATAGTAAGAAATCCTGCTTGACATCAAGGACAACCAGAGAATGGGATATGGGCTCCTGAATTCTCAAACTGTGGCTTGGATCTGATCCTATTAAGAAGAGGGTTTCAAAAGGGGGTTAATTCTCTCTGTCCCTGCCTGCCTCTGGCCATGCTTTTCCAACAGGAGATGGGACCAGTCTTTGTCCAGAAGCCACTCCGAGTGGGTGTTGCTTTGTTTCTGATTTGCTGCTCTCAGTCAGGTCACATCACACGTCCTGGAAGCAGACACGCTCAGGCTTTTATCTTCCAGAGCCTCCAAATGGCTGGATCGGTATTTTATTTCAGTGATCTCTCAATTGCTGGTGATTACATAGAGCAGGAGAACAGACCCATTTGGATAACTCCCGCTTGGTCAAAGCCTATATTTAACCTCAATTCCTGTCTCCCGTTCCAACAGTCCAAGATGGGGCTTATTTTCCAGCTGGCACCTGAACACCCAAAAGTCCTCAAGAAGTCAACATTAGAGCTGGCAATGATCCAAGTCACCGTGCCTGCCAGGAGCTGAGACCAGCCCTTGTAATCGCTGTGAGCTCCTTTACCCACCAGTGAACCACCGTCTCCAGGAGTCAAGGCAGAGCTCCTGCACCAGCTCTGCCTGTGAGCGCTGTCAGCTGCTGCTGGGCTCTCCAAACAGTTCCATCTCATCCCATCACTATCCATCTGCAGCTGTATTCCCCAAGTGACTCTTTGGGAGCTTGATGACCTTATAAAGCATGATTGGGTTTTGTTTAAAGAAACAAAAGCGGCTGCCTGCAGGGTACTTTGATCCTAAACAGTATTTTTAAGTACTGGGGCTGGGTGAAGCTATGAAATGATTTGCTGGTGGGTCAAATCTCTTTTGCAGAGATCCTCGCCGTCAAACAGCACACCTGATTGTCTTGCTCAGTGTCAAATATTTGCTGTCTGTCTGAGTAGAAAGGATATTTCCCAGCAACCCCAAATGTCTGTCTTTGCAGTGGTGCATCATTTCACTGCTGCCTATTCTCCCTCACATGGGTACACACACTCAGTTCTGCAGAGGAGCCAGACACAAAGCCAAGGTGAGAAAGCAGTGATCAAACTTGCACAGAAACAAAAAAAGCCCCCAGATGCCATTAACTTCCGGGAAACAGCAAACCTTCAGAGTCCAAATCACCCTCCGTGAGAGCAAGTCCAGCTCCATTAAGTTCAACAGACTCTTGTTACACTTCACTGAAGTAGGTCTTTTGGGGTTTATTTGAGGTTAACTGCCCAAATCCCTGGCTTGCAGAGCTCTTTATGTCCAAGATAACAAATGCAAAGGCAAATAGGAGCTAAGAAAGGAGCTGAGCCAGTGCCTGGTTCCCTGCTCTGGCTGCCTGTGTTTGCTGACAGCACAACTATGCAAAGCATTTGGCTCCACACACATCGTGGCCATCCTGCTTTTATTCCAGCAGTCCCAAAAATGGCCCATTTCTCTTCTGTTTGCTCTGGGGGGCTTTGCATAACAGCCAGGTAGGGATACCCGCAGAGAGCAAACAAGTCTTATCAGCACTTTTCCTTGATTATTGACAAGGAGAGTGAATTATAAACAGGGCCTGGCCACCCTGGGCACAAAAGCTGGGCTTTGTCTGCACCTGGAGGGTGCTGCAGTGGGAAAAGCCAGGCACTGGTCAAGCTGGGATAAACCCTTGTGCTGCAAGAGGCCAGAGCTGTTGGTGCCATAGAGCTGCCCCATAGGACAGATGCCCCCAGAGCAAGGACAGTGCGACAACTGGCCATGCCACTGCTGCACTGTGGTGGAGCTTTCCACCAGTGCCCAGCTCCTGGCACAGTAAATCCAGATGCAGGTGAGCACCAGGCACAAATGTCTCTGTGCCTGGCTCCCCACAACACATTTGTATCCTGCTGTCTCTTCGTGCACAAGCAAGTCTGGTCTCTATTTGCAAGTGCAGCAATTAAGCTCATGCTCAAGTGTGATCCAGGACTGAGAATCATGAACCTCACAGTGAAACATCAAACCAATCTCTCTTTAACACATACTTATCTCACAGATAAAAATGGACAGATGAGGTGGGGGGAGGAAGAAGGAACATGCCTTAAGGACAAGGAGCTGGGAGTTATGGATTTTATTAGTCGTGCCCCTGGGGTTCAGCAATAAAGCAGCTCTGATCTCAAAGGAATACACATGTTGGGCTCAAGCTGCTGGGAAGCAGAAATAGGGTGTGGGTCGGAGAGGAATGTCAGCACACGTGGGATCTCATCAGTTTGTGGACAGCTTCTCCTGGGCTGGCCCTCAGGCACCACCTCCCTCCTGGGAATTCTGCTCCCCATATCAGCCACCGGCACCCCCAGGCCCAGCACGTGAATAACGTGTGAGCAACTGCTCGCAGGTTCTGATATTTTCATTTTCCAAGAGGCTCATTCCCATCGCACTGACCCCAGACCTTCACTTTCACCCAGCAGCTCCACACCACAGGCTGTGATTTCACATCAAAGAGGAAGCTGGGAACGTGGTGACCGCTCCCAGGCACCAGGATGGGAATTAACTGGAGACACTCCAACAGGGATCAGCGACAAGTGAGAGAAGACACGATTTATGTGGAAAGAGTGAAAGAATGAGGATTGTTTAGTCTAGAAGATGGATGATTATGACCTTCAGTTTCATGCAGGACACAGGAATGGATTCATCCTTTCCCAGGAGTTGTGGTGGATAGTGGAAGCAGTAAGAGGCTTAAGTTGCATCAAGGATGACTTTGGTTATATATTAAGCAATACTTTCATGTTCTCCTATGGTTGCTCTTCAGACTTACCTGTGGAGTGTCCCTCCCTGGATTTTTAAGAATGGGATTCATTAATTGGTTGATTTCCGCCTAGTAGGGCCTAAGTCTTCCCTTTTTTTTTTTTTTTAAATTTTTTTTTTTTTTTAAATTAATAGCACCAGTGCAACCCTCACTTACCAATCTCGTTCTTTTTATGGAAAGACTCCCCATGTGGAAATGGGTTTGGGGATCAGAGCCCATTATTATCTTGGGGCAAAACAGGGTCATTTAGGAGATGATGAAAAGCTCCAAATTCCCAGATGTGTCAGGGGAGATGCTGTGGTACCTCTCCCAAAGAAAGAGCACAAAGCCACAGCTGGATAAGGGCTCAAGCACCATTCCTTACACTACAAGAACATGGGGATCTCCCTGGCTCCTGCAGAGCTCCAGGATCTGAGCAGTGGTGTTTGTCCCTGGTATTCCCAGTATTTTTCTGCTCTCTCTGTTTTGGGATCACCTGCCTTCGTTGCCCTTGAAGCCTCTTAGAGCTATGCACACTTCCAAGAGAAGCCAAAGTACCAACAGTTGCCAGCAGCAGCTCTGTCTTTCCAGGATGAGGCAGGGAGCACCGTCCCATTTACTCACTCCAAATAAACGCTCCTTCCCTGTAATTCTCAGAACTATGCAGGGATCCAGAGCCACACTTGCTGGTCTTGCAGCCCCAGAATTGCCCAAGTGATTACAGTCAGCCAAAGGCCCTATTGGATATTTTTTTGTCTGGTGAAAAGCCATCACGACCTTATATATCAATTTAAGATCACATCTGCACCCCATGTGCCATACCAGCCTTTCCTGGGACTCTGAGAACCCTGCCACCTCTTCCCAGTAGGCAAGGTCCAGTGGTTTGGGAAAGCTTTTTCTTTTGGCAAAGAGACTTTCCACCCCTTAGCACACCAGACACCCTCATTTTGTGCTCGTCCTGTTTTAAACACAGGTCACCTCAGCTGATGAACACAAATCCTGTCCAATCTCTGAGGAAGAGATCTGTTATAGCAGGCACTACATAAAACCAGCCACTGATGGGAAACCCTGAAAAGGGAAAGCTTTCTCAGGGTAAGCTCATGGGATGCTGTTTGAGTGTAAAACAGAGGAGCTCATCATCCATTATTCCCCAGCACTACCCAGACCTAACCCAGGCTGCAGCCCACCTCAGAGCACGGCACTGGTTACTCGTGGGATGCAGAGGCTCTGGAAGCCACAAACCAACATTTTTCTGAGTTGGGGCCGGTTTCTGGAGCTGTGGACACCGAGGGAAGGACATAATGAGCGCTGCCCTTGTGCCTCAGCAGGAGATGTGCTATCTCAGGACTGCACAGGGACAGAGGAGTCTCTGTCCTCATCTGGGACAGAGGAGTTCCCAAGGGATGCTCTCATGGAGGGAAGGCAGCTGGGGAGGTGGTGGGAAGGGAAGGAGGCAGGGGGGAGGGCAGAACAATAGTTATTTTTCTTGATTTGAAAACCCAAAATTTCTAGTTTGTTTATCCTGCGCTCTGGGGAGGGAGCACAGATTCCCAGAAAAACTGTCTGGGAAAAAGAGGCTCCCATGTCCTTCAACCGTTCAAAGAATAGGACTACAACGTTTATTTGAATAAAAAAAAAGACAAACAAAAACAAAGCCAAGCAACAGCTCCTGTCCCCATCCACACATGGATGCTGGCACTGCTTGTCTGGATCACAGAATCACACATGGGTTTGGGTTGGAAGGACCTTAAAGCCCATCCAGTCCCACGCCCTGCCATGGGTAGGGATACTTTCCACTATCCCAGGCTGCTCCAAGCCCTGTCCAGCCTGGCCTTGGACACTGCCAGGGATCCAGGGGCAGCCACAGCTTCTCTGGGCACCTGTGCCAAGGCCTGCCCACCCTCACAATAAACTCTTCTCCAAGCCTTCCCTAGTCCCAGGGCAGGCCTGGGTCCCTCCATCTTTTAGTCACCACTATAAGATTTTGGAGGGAGGATAGAAACAAAAGAACAAGTACCTTAGCTGACAATCTCAGTCATTCAATTCACATAAATCCACAATTTTGGAGTTAAAGAGGGAATCTCTCCTCAGCCACTCAATCGCTTCCATGAATCCTTTCCCTTTTCAGAGCAGCTCACCCTGGTGCCCAGGCTGACAGCCTGTCCCAGGAGCTGACCACACTCAGGAGGTGTGAGACACACCAGGTGGTGAAAGCAAGATGAAGGTGGTGAAAGAGGGAAGTCTATTGAAAAAAAAAAAAAAATCACACAAATGTTTGAATAAGACGTACGAAAAGGCACTGCATGTGTTTATACTCAGTACCAATAACTGAGAATGTAGAGCACCATCAGTCTGGATGAACAGCCCTACACCTCCTGCCATTAGACCCATCACAGAGTCCAGAGACAGCAGAATTATATTTATTGCATTTTTCCTGGACTGGTTTTAGCCAAAGCAACAGCTTAACTCTTTGGTGCCCTGTAGCAGGCACTATGAAATACTATATGTAGTTCTGATGTGTGAGCTTAAAGACAAAGAGCCTTTTTTTATGGCTTAGACCTCAGACAGGAGAGGTTTGATCTGGCACTGCTTTTCAGTGGGAGAGATCACAGTTGGCAGGAAAACACCTTCAAAATCAGATTTATTGCAAATGGAGAAGGAACCTTGCCTGCTATTCTTCATGAGCAGTTGTCTGGTACATCAAGCTCTTCTGGGCACAGCAGGATTTGGTCAAATTTTGGTTCTCAGCAGGGGCTAAAGGAAGGCAGGGAAATCACACACCAAGGGGTACCAAAGGTTATTTTTATCCTGTCTGGGTTTACACCCACATGTGTGCGTTTGTTGGTTTGGTGCATGAGCCAATTCTCAGCTGGTTTGCTGACAAAAGCAAGGAACAGCTCATCATTCTGAGTGGGAACACCCCGATTTAAGACCATGGGTGATCTGGTCTCTAAGATCTACTGCAATAATAAAAGTGAGCATTTCTTGCTTTGTGGAGAAAATAATTGACAATGAACTTATTTCAGTGTCATTAATGGCTTAATATATTTAGTCTCATAACGGGAAGCTATTGGAAGAATTTCTGGTATGTAAAATGCTGTGAAGCAGAAAAGGAACATACTAAAATTTATCTGGTAGCCATCTCAGAGACACTAAAGTGGACTAAAGATGTAGACAGAGCCTCTGGGCTTTGGAGGTTCCCAGGCTAGACTGGGGAATGTTGGTGCATAAGGCCTTGGGTGCTTCCCTTCTGCACCCAGCTCTGGTCACTTGAAGAGGAAGGATGCTGGGCAACAAGAACCTTTGCTCTGGACCACTTAGAGATGTCCCTACATTTGGTAAACAATGATGATTAGGCTGAGCTTTTATTCCCTTCCTACAAATTTTCCTGTTTCCTTTCTAATAAAGTAACCATTCCATATACAACACTTGGAAATAAACTGCAAGGACCAGCCTTGTCTTGTTTTCCGGCACCAAAACATGGAACAAAGCACAAGAAAATTCTGCTGCTTTGCAATTCTGTGCATCTTTCAAAATGTTTCTCCCACTGCAAGCAGTCCTTAGGATTGACCACCAGTGCTTCCCAGCCCATGGAAGTGTTGCAGCAAGCAGGATTTAGTCCACGACCTTCCCTTTTTTCCTACCTCCTCTCCCTGACAGACCTACAAGTGATTATCTACCTCCAGAAGATCTCTGAGGAAGTGGAAGCTAAAAGCTTCTCCTTTGGGGAATTTTGGGGTTGTTGGCCTTTTTTAATGCTGAATTTCTTACCCTTGTGTATGAGGCAGTTCACATCCTGCTGACTCGACCCTTCACACACCAGTTCAAGCCAGAGAGACAGCCCTGACCACATCTAACAATGACAGCACAAATTCAAGATTGTGTACATACCCCCCCCAAGTTTCCATCCAATGTGATTGATCAAATATTTGCTTTTCTCAAAGCAGATAACATTTGTGAACCTACAATCTTCAGCCACAAAGCCTTATCCCCCTGTGCTATTTATCTCCAGAGTACAAAGGCCAATTGATTTCTTCCATGACAGCCAGACCCAGGCTCTCAGCTTTCACCCCTGCTGCAGTTCCTGGTTTGAGTCTTTGTTTTGGACTCATTTGGAGAACAAGGGAGAATAATGGGGAGAAGAGGGTCAGTAAAGAATAAAAGTGTTTAGAGTTAACCAGTCATCCGAGCACAAAGAAATCATTCAGCCCCTCTCGGCAGTGAGGGACTAATTTAGCCCATGGCTCTTTAAGGCTGTCACACCAATTTCTGGTGCTCTGAGTGGAGCTTGGCACTTGCAAAGGGCAGCTCCAGCCTCCTAAATGAGTTAGAGAAACCAACCAGTGGCTAAAATTGCCCAGCCAAGGAGTGAATGCCATCCTGCCAGGTGCTCCACAGACCCTGAGACAGCAAATACACTCATGGTGTCTCAGCATTGACTTCTGAACCTCAAACCATGAGGTCAAATTTCCATTTTCAATTGAGAATCAGAAACTATGTGCTGTCTGTGAGCCCCGAAGCACAGGAGGGGATAGCTGCAGGTACTGGCAATAATAAGAAAAGCACAGCTTGGCACAGGGACAAGCTATCACTGCTTCTTAGCTTCCCTCCCGAATTTCAGATCCAGGCCCACTGGGCCAGGGAGGCTGCTGGAAGAGCGATACCACGAGGATCTGCAGCCTTAGGATGACCCCGAGAAATGGAATCACTTCAGGAAACGGAGCTATGAAAAGAGATCCATTAAAAAAAATGCAGTGGAAAAAATGCATCTCTTGGCTTAGTTTTAGCTCTGAAAGTAGGGGAAAAGCCTTAAGTTTCTCACTCTTGCATTTTGTTTTTCTGAAGCCTTTGCTGCAGAGGGAAGATCTCTTCTGCCCATGAACTTGTGGCTGTTGCCTGAATGCGTGGAAAGCTGATCCACTGCTGGTGGAGGTACTCATTCCTCCAAAGACCTGAGAGCCAGACCTTTCACTCTGTGCTTTGTTTGGCTTTAAGATGCCAGGGAACTACTCCACAGGTTTCCTTGCTATCCTTGTAACCCTTTTCATTCTTCAGCTGAACTGCAAAGAAGAGCAGTTGGACATACCAATTGTGACAAGCTCTTGTCCCTTTTAGCCTGTTTGAAATTGTCCTTTCTTGGGCACCACTACTGTGAACAGAAGGGAGACAATAGGGACTAATCCTTCCCAGGAGTGCCACAAGCGTGGGAATTGTCAGAGGCAGGGCTGGACATGTATAGGGCTGATGTATAAAATCAGAGAAGTTGGTAGAAGTAGTTTAGAGGGCAGAGAAGCAGCCTCCAGATTCATTGACAGCTGGGGAGACTCCTCTGGGAAAAGCAGCCTTTTGTGACATTAAATTTGTCACTGTGAAGCTTTGGGTTCCCCTTTCAGGTTCAGCATACCCAGGATATTCCTTTCCTCCCCTCTGCCTTTCCACCAAGCTTTGGAAAACACTCCTTTAAATCAGAGATTTAATCTGAGTTTCTCTTGCTTTGGAGAAAGCTGCTGGGGAGAGAATACACAACTGGAGAGATGCTTTTTGTGGGACACACTGATAAGTCCTGTACCCACAATGGGAACACCCGAGATGTTCTGGAGCAGATCTTCATGCAATTTTCCGTACTACATCCGTCCCTAGAGTTACTCATCATTGGAATAAGAGCAAGAGTGGGTATTGCTGGAAGCTTTAGCCTGCAGGACCATGGAATAACTTGAGCCAAAAGCTCACTAAGACCTGCCTGGCACTGAGGGGTAGACACATGATTTCCTACTCAGCCGACTCAGTTTTTCCTTGTATTCTCTCATTTAATCATAATAACGTCATCTGCATAGCACAGATACAGGAGAAAAAACACCAAGCAAGAGCTACGTGCTGGAAGGAGAATATAAAAATCAGCCAAGAACAATACTTTGTGATAAAAGTCTTCACTTTTCAGATGTCTTACCCAGTTGTTTGAAAAGCATGGTGGAAAAGGAAACTTTGCATTGTTTCCCTCCTACAAAATCCCTTAGTTTTGCAAAGGGCACTGAAAATTCTGACTGTGATTGCCTTGGTTAAATCAACATATAGCCAGAGTCAGGAACAATCCCATTAATTTCAGTTTGCATCAGTTCAGAATGTGCCCCTCAGAGTTTTAGGGTCACTTAACCCTGCTTTAAGGAGCTCTGTAGTTTGGGATCCCACTCACGTTATCACCATGAAATAACATATCTGGAATCTGGGTTGTTTGCACATGAGCTCAATAGCAAAGATAAATGAAGTGGGAACTGCCCACATCTCTTGCATATGGAAATGTGTGTTTAAAAACAAGAACACCCACGCAGCTC
Organism: Origma solitaria; assembly: GCA_013397895.1. Classification (NCBI taxonomy): domain Eukaryota; kingdom Metazoa; phylum Chordata; class Aves; order Passeriformes; family Acanthizidae; genus Origma; species Origma solitaria. The sequence continues at coordinate 249,588 of VZRL01006968.1, read as the reverse complement.
ATCATCAGGAGATGAGTTTCTTGTTGTTTTGTGGTTGCACTCACAATAGGAACACTGTTCTGTGATAGAGCACTTTCAGCCTCAGGTCTTGTGATTCTCAGGGAACTTTTATTTGCATGTCCAGTCCCACTGAAGCCCAACAAGTCATGATCAAATGGATACTGTTTGATTCACAGTGGAGCTCTTGGTGATTCTCATCAGAACTATGTGTCAAAGGTGGGGAATAGGAGGCGCCTTGGCTTTAGAGGATGTAAGAAACACCCTGTGTCAGATCCACATTGAACCAGTGACAGAAGGAAGTGATGGTTTTCAATCTAACCTCCCTCACCCAGTTTTTCCATTTCACCTCCTCATTTTAAGAGCTTTTTCGGGGCTGTCAAGCCCAGTCCCTGTGTGAATTCTGTCAGATACACCTCACACCAAGTCCAGAGGCTCCACAGCCACGGCAGTCAGTCATGCTCTGCTTCCCAGGTCAGTGTCATTTCTGATTCCGCTTGGGCCAGGGTGGGACAAGCTGCTTTTATTGGGGACCTGTTACCACATCCAGCTGGTTGTCACAGCCGCTCACTGCCAGTAGCATCTTCTGGCATGGACCCTTACAGTCTCTGTAGGAATAGAAAGCATTTAGCTTTCCTCATATTTTATAGGGGAAGGAGAATTGAGCAGGGAATCTGTGATAAAGAAGAAAAATCCAGGGTAGCGTCCCCAGTTTCTGCTATTCCTAAACCACAGGTAAAGCCTACAAGTACCGCATGAGGTCAGGTTCACAATAAAGATTACGTTTCAAGATCACATTAAAAGATTCACAGTTAAATGTTTTAAGAAGGATTTCATAAGCTCTCTCTTCATCTGAGCCTGCAGTAGCACATGAGGAAACACAAGGTCCAAAAATCTCTTGGAAGGGGCTCTCTAAGACAACATTATTGGAGCAGATGCACCCTCAGCGCAGCAGATGCTCACGTGCTTTCAGCTGTACTCAGCCAAGGCCAAGGTGCTCCGTGGAGCCCCAAGGGAATGATGCATTGCTCTGCAAGTTGGGCTGAGGTAATAATGTTTGACAACTGGGTTGGATAAGGGGAGAGCAGCCACGTCTGCTCCCCAGCCACTCAGTGGGCCAGCTCAGAGAGCGCGAGGAGAAGGCCCATCCTCATTCCTGTGTCCAGACTCAGCCCTGCCCGCAGCCACGTCCCTCCACGGGAGGAGGAAGGCAGTAATATCACCACTCGCCCTTGTCAACAGCCCTTCGCGCTCAGCTTTCCCCAGAGAGCGGCAAAACGTTGCTCTCAGAAGGAAAAGCACATATTTTCCGCAGTGATAAACGGGAGAGGTTGGAACAATCCCCCAGCACACACACCCCACACGTAGCTGGAGGGGTCAGGGCTGGCTGGGTCAGTGCTGCCCACCAGGGACAGTGTCAGGCAGCAGCCATCACCTGGGACCCCCCGTTCAACTCCTCACATCCCACACAAGCTACTGGGGAGCTTTCATTAGACACAAGGCATGGGGAGGGCGTGATTTTCACACCCTCCTGGCCGGGGAATAAGGATGTGCTCTCACCAGAGCTAACTACACAGCAGCGAGCACAGCAGTGAGCAGTGCTTCACCTGATCCAAGGCACTGCAGGGACCAAGGGACTGTCACCAGCGTCTGGGGCACAGCAGGGAGCACACAGCAGTGTTAATATTCACTGCTGCCTCAGGTGATTTCTCTGAGCAAAGAGGGTGTGAGGGGGAGGAGGAGGAAGCTGCAGCTGAGAACAGGTATCGGTGTCTGCTGTGCAGCTCCCAGGACTTGTGCATTCAAGGCTCACAGTCAGAGGTCAAGTCCACAATGACTCCTGGCAGCACACACACCTCTGAGAGAGGACAGAGAGGTCACAACCTCTGCTTGAGTGGCTCAGTACATCTTCCAAGAGACCTGTGAGACAGCAGCAGAAAAGCCAGCCCAAACAGACAGCTCTTCAATTGCCTCAAACGCTCTTCCATCCCACACACAGAGGTGAGTCAGTGGCCTTTGGACCTCTGGGGCCGTGGAAGCTCTCCAGAACGCTTTCAACTGCCTTGACCCTTCTGGCTTTTGTGATCCCACACTCAGGCAGCAAAGCCAGCATTAGCATTTCACAGGGCGGGTTTAAAGCCAGGGTGAAGACGAGGAGATGCTGATATGGCTTGAGCTCCAAGTCAAACAAACTGGAAGGAGCTAAACAGAGCAGAGGAGTCTTTTTGTTTTGTAAATCATGATAGTGGCCAGCTCTCCCTTACCTGCTAAACTCATCTTAAGGTTGTGGAAAAGTATTTGGGAATGAGCTCATGACACCAGCTGATGCTGGAGTAATCTTCTCGCCTCACGGGCTCTCTGGGGAGCAGAGTGTGCTGGGGCCAAGAGCAGGAAGGAGGACTCACTCCTGCGGGAAGCTGACCTGGGCAGGATGGGCTGATAGCCACCTATCAGCAAGACTTCCATTGCTAGGAGCTGGCAGAGTCTCAAACCTGCTTGGATTGCTGCCCTGCTGCCTCCTCACTATCCCAGACTTCCTCTGGTCCCAGCAACCTCTCGGCGCTTCCCGGCACTGCCCTGCCAGGCACCATCCCTGAGCAGCCCCCTCGCCACCCCATGGCACTGGCCCAGGGGACAGTGGACTGTCCCCTCCCCTGTCCCACCCAAACCCCTCCGGAGGGCGGCACACCCTGGAGCAAGGGCTGGATCTGTCAGTGGGAGCAGGACCTCGCTCCTTGAGCTCCCTGCAGCCCCACCAAGGCCCCCACAAATCACACACGGTGACTGCCAGCCACGTTTCACTTCTTCCAGCCTCACAATTCTTAGAGTGTATATGAAAAAAAACTGCTCCAAAAAAACCTTCAGCAAAAAAGGCCCCGTGGACATCTGTGCGAGCTCTGTCCAGATGTTTGTCTCGGCTAGCTGCCGGGGTGGGGCGTATTTGACATTTACATTTAACAAACATCCAAAGATCTGTGATTACAAAGGGCCAGGGGACACACTAGAAATGGAAAGGAAGGAGTTTTTCCTGTTTGCAGTGGATGGATTTGTCTGACACTTCAGCCTAACAAATCCTTTGGAGACTGGCAGCAAGGGAGAAGGGAGTTCTGGTTTAGCCCATCACTCACAGCACCACAACCACATCACACTTGGTCGCAGAGAAAGGAAAAAACCAAAATAAAACACACCTCCCAAACATACAAAACAAACATTTTTTCAAAGGTCTAAAAATAGGCTAAGGCCAGGAAAGAACTCCAAATAGTTCCACTTCAGAGACAACAGGAGAAAGAAAGAGGATAGGTTAATCCAAAGAAAGGAAACAAAAACGTTAATATCTATTTTTCAGCCTGGACTTTTTAAAGGTAAATAGTTCTTCTTGTTTTATAGGAACAAGTTAAGAAGGGCTGAAACAAACAAAACCACAAACAAACCCCAAGACATCACCCTTGAATACCAGAAATCCTCTTGCCACAGAGCATGACCTGCAGTCAGGCATTCCTGAGATCCAGCTACACACATGCCCACATAGAGGGGGCAAGGACATTGCGAAAATCGGATAAAGTCACATTATTTAAAATAAATGTCTGAATTTCCCTACGTTGCCCAGCTACCTGGTCAGACAGCACACAGGACAAATGCCCATGAATGGTCCAGACTGGCCAAGGGTCAGTCCCCAAAATACCCAGGGCAATCTGGAATCACCAAGGCAGTTTTACCACTTCAGTAAATGAAGCCAACAGATTATTTTTCCCCTTTGGATTTGTCAGGTTTCTATTCAGTTTGGCGGCGGGGGGAAGGATTTTTAATGTGTTGTGATAAAGGAATAATGGATGAGGTACTAAGAGATGCTGTGACAGATGGAATAGTTTATATTCACTCTGTTGCAGCACTTCTCTGTCCCAGGCTTGGTGAAGGGATGTGGCACAGGGACACATTCCTGCAATTAACTTTCCTGTGCAGCACACCTCACTCATTAGCACTCCCACGTAACCAAAACTTCATCCCAAGGACAAACCACGGCACCTGACTGGGGACATGTGTAGAGAGGACACAGGCCACTGAGGGAAGAGGCAAGAGCCAAGCACAAAGACCCCAAGAGAAGCATTAAATTGTCTTCCCAGAAGGAGGACAGGCACTCCCAGGCAGGCTTGGCTTCTGTTTCTTCCCTGCTTGTCTACCAGGAGAATCCTCATCAAAGAATAAGCTCTTTTTCCTTTGAGAACATTTGAAGTGTTCTCTTTTAGCAGCTCAAAATATGCACAAAAACTTTCCACCATGAACTGTCCACAGCCCCATCAGCAAGTTCCCAATAATTAATTAGACAAACGGTTTATTTAGCCACCAAATCTGACCAAGCAACTGTCAAAAGTTTCAGGCCATGCACTCAGCGCTGCGATTCCCAGCCCAGGATAACAGCGTGGCTCCTGGTGAGCAGGGCAGGCAGGGATCCAACCTTCCAGAGAAACAAGGCATCCTTTTGTGAACGCAGCCCTCAGGGCTTCTCTTTGTCATCCAAGAGTAATTATTTTGCATATCTCATCCTGGGTGAGCTCGAGGGTTGCATTTCATTACATCCCAGGCACAGGTGTTGTACCAGGCTTTAAGGAGAATTTTTGATCCCGAGGGGCACAAGGAAAACTGGATTTTGAGAGACTGTTAATAAAAATGCACCACTAGAAAGAACATAGTAGATAAAACAAATATGGCCCCTTTAATTATGCATAGGCAGTAATTAATTCATGTTATTAACTAATTAATGACTCACTTCAAGGGCAAGGGGAAATGGTCTTTTTATAGCTTAAAATGATGTTATTGCTGCTTAGAAAACAAAAACAAAACATCAATTGAAGATCAAACAGCTCTGTCAAGTCCTGATTTTGGTTCCAGGAAATCCTGTGTTCTTCTCCCCAAGGAGCAGTGATTCACAGTTGTGTCTTGCTAAAGAGACTGAAGCTGGGTGCTCTCATTTGCTCCACTTCGACAAGTTTTTACATTTTTTTGGTCCAAATTCACAGATTTCCAGAGCCAAAATAAGCTGCGGAGTGTGAGACAATAATAAAAATTCGAGATTTATTACAAGGTTAGTAATATTTTAGCACTTTGGAGACCTGGTAAAGAGCCAAGACGGCCTTCTCTTTGCTCTTTGCCAAGTATTGTAAGAAACAGAACAAAACAATATGGTGCCTGCCCTGCAACACTCACAGCCCAGCAAGCAGAGAGATGAAAAGTGCTCCAGGTCATGGAAAAATAGTGGCTTTCCCAGGAGGCTGCAATGGCATCACACAGTCCCACACACAGGCTTGGTGCACCCAAGTTTTGGAGAAATGAAGGGAGATGTATTGTGCTTCTCTCTCCAGCAAAGACCTAAAAAGGTTTAGAAGTGTCTCAGCTCTCTCTCAGATCATTTCAGGGTCCCAGAAATCACCTTCCCTTGAAATGGTTGTAAGGAGCCACACATTTGGAGCAGAGGGAGCCCAAGTTCACGGCTGCTCCTTGGCTGGAGAAGCAGCAATGCCTTGAACTAAACGAGTGTGTCATTTCCCAGGCTGAAGGGGGCTGCTTGTTGCTGCTCCACAAGGGAGGCATGGGTCCAGAATTCCCAGCTACCCAAACCAGGATGGGCTGGAAAAACTCTGCTGATTCACTCACAGATGCTCAGGTTGTAAACTGCAGTTTACAAAAAAGCCCATTTTGGTTTTTTTTCCAGTTTCTCACAAGAAGCCTTTCTGAGCCAAGGCAGGAGATGGAGCTTCAGTCAATCTTGGTGCCAATCCTCCTCCTTTCTTTCAGGATATGAATTTTGTCACCAAGCTAAGCACAACCAGATGGGGACAACAGCCAAATAGGTCTTTATAACATCATAAATCTCAGCTGCCACAGAAAAAGACAAAAAATACACAAAACTCCTGACAAGCCTTCCCCAAACTCCTCTAAACTCATCCCACACTCATTACTTCAGTTGCACTAAGAGACAAATTAGTCTATATTGAGCATCCTACAAGAAATACAGCCCCTACCTCAATATCCTGTGATTAAGGGACAATTCCAGGAAATTAAATTACAGCCCCAAAGAGCACATGTGAGCACTTGCACCACGGGTGTCAGTAGATATGCTAGTACTTGACTCCCCAAAATGCTGTGGGAGTGCATCACTTTCCTCCTTCCAGGTAAATCCATGGACTTACCAAACTTCCAGCAGAACAAATCCACAGGAGACAAGTTGGCAAGCAGAATCTGGAGTTGAACAGACTTAACAGTCTCCAACCATTATCAGAAGAAAATACACAAGGGACTTTTATTGGCAACACCAGGCTTTAAAGACATTGATTATTCAGCCTAATCACACAACTATGACTAATTTGCATTTGTATTTTTCATGGCTTTCTCTGCATCACTGAGGAGCTTTTCTGTCAAAAGACGAGAAAAGCCCCTCAGCATCTCAAGTAGTTCCATGACTCTGAGCTAGAGAAGAGGAAACTTAGAAGTATGGCCAGGTACACAACAAATACAGAACAAGCTTAGTAACAGTAGGAGAGAGGCCAACACTGATTCACATTTGACCTGCAAGTCCTGGGAAAAACATAGGATTATATCATCCTCCTCCTCCAATTCCCAAGGTGATGTGTTAGGAAAATCTCAAACAGGGCAAAGTGATCACAGTAAAATGATGGAGTCACAGAATGGTTTGGGTTGGAAGGGACCCTAAAGCTCATCCAGTTCCACCCCCTGCCATGGGCAAGAACACCTTCCATTATCCCAGGTTGCTCCAAGCTCCATCCAATGTGGCCTTGGACACTTCCAGGGATCCAGGGGCAGCCACAGCTTCTCTGGGCACCTGTGCCAGGGCCTCAGCACCCTCACAGGGAAGAATTCCTTCCCAATATCCCATCTAACCCTGCCCTCTGGCAGTGGGAAGCCATTCCCTGTGTCCTGTCCCTCCAGGTCCTTGTCCAAAGCCCTTGTGCAGCTCTCCTGGAGCCCTTTAGGCACTGCAAGGGCTCTAAGGTCTCTCTGGAGCTTCTTTTCTCCAGCTCTCCCAGCCTGGCTCCAGAGCAGAGTGGCTCCAACCCTCAGAGCACCTTTGTGGTCTCCTCTGGAGTCTCTCCGACAGCTCCACACCCTTCTTCTATTGGGTACCCCAGAGCTGAGGACAGCTCTGTAGGTGGGGTCTCACCTGAGTGGGGCAGAGGGGCAGAATCCCCTCCCTCATCCTGCTGGCTATGCTTCTTAAAATGGTAAGGTAAGTATTACTGTGTTTTTTCTCATGGTTTTTAGATGTTTTTTAAAAAACTCCTCTAACATTATTAATATCTGGGGGATTAAGAGTCCTGTGTCTCCTCCCACCACTTATCCACCCTGCTTCTCCCCAGCAGAGATGTCTGAGGCCACCAAGTCAGACCAGGAATTCCTGACCACCGAGGGGTTTTGTTGTTTTGGAAACAGCAGTCAATGACTAGAACAGACATGGAAGACCAGGCCGAAAAGAGATGATGGATGTGAGGACACTGGAAACACAAATTGAGTCTGAAAGTCTTTTCTCCTCTGAGCAAATCATGTTCCAAAGATGCTCAGAGCACTTTCCACATCAGCTTGCACTGAGAACACAGAAAAAAGGGGGGGAAAAAAATCTTTCAAAGGGAAAAATATCAGGGGCCTTGATTTAGCAACTCTTAGAACAGATTATCCTTCATCTTACAAACACAGCCCAAGTAAAAACATCAGTTCAATAGGAAAAAAATCCACTCCAAAATAGTATTGTTTAGGAGAAACAGCAATTGAATGTTTTAAGTTGTATTGTTTTCCAGAAAGCTTTGAAATAAAAGTAGCTTTGAAACGTTCACAATTCTAACCCTAACTCTTTTCAAGTCCCTTTACAAGGGTAATTAGGGAAAATAACATTCAGGTCTGCCTTGCACATGGTTAGACGTGTGTGCAATACAACAGAACATGGGCAGCTAGCGATATTGGAGGGTTTTTTCCAGGCACAATTTTCTGTAGTCCTCCATCTGTTCCCAATAGGATTAGAGGAGACAAAACATTGCCTTCCACAAGCTATACTCTTTTGGATGTAGTTTGATTAAAAAAAAAAAAAAAAAAAAAAATTAAAAACTGGGAAATAGCTGTCAAGGGAAATAATGCCAGGGGTGGAGGGTGGAGAGGAAGGGGATTGCCAAGAGGGCTGCAGTTTCCAGAGAGCAGAGCGTGAGTCAGCAGAGTAATTTTTTTAGTATATATATTGCAGAGCACGGTGATGCCCTGGAGACCACAACAGATGAAACCTCTTTACTGTGTGTGTTTTATCAATCAGGCAGCAAGATCTCATTACTTCCTGACAGAGAAGCTCCCTGCAAAAACAGCTGGGATGCTTTAAAAAAAATCCACAAAAAAACCCCACAACTTTTTTATTTTTTAAGTAGAGCTTGGGCAATCCTTGCCCTTGAAGGGCTTGCCAGTATGAGCAACTTCTTCCACCTCCTTATATCTGATTTGTCACCACAATATACAAAAACTTGCTTTTCTCTCTCCCTGACCTTGCAGCTCTGTAGGATTCGGGAGTCCTCAAGGGCTCCTTTTATTTGCTTTTAAATCCTGCTGCAAACTTTCCCTTTTGGAAAGCACTCCCGTCTCCCGGCGGCTGGCTATCGTTACCATCTCCCGCAGCAGCCAGCCCCTTCTCCTCGTGTTTACTCCACTGCCTTGGCACTTGCCCACCGTGGCTGCAGAGGAGCTGGGGAAGCTGCACCATCCCCAGCCACACAGCAGCTCTGCCTCCCTGCGAGGCTGAGAGAGGCACACTCAGAGCCCCAAAAGCGATGGGCACACCTCATTCTCACCCCTCAAACCCTCTGGGGGTCAGGTCCTGCTGCCCCCAAACACCTCTGTGCTCTCATACAACTGACCAAAATGGCTTTTTTTTTTTTTTCCTTCTGATAGTAAAATTTACAATTTCCAGTCCTTCATCCTGAGCGGCCTCATTGTACCACCCAACTGTCCAAGCAGGACATTGGCTACTTGGTTACTGATAACTCCATGTCAGATTGAAGACTCTGGCTAGCAGACCCCTGCAAGAAGGGCAGCAGGAAAGGTACAACACCTGCATATCAACAGAAGGAAAACCAGCACTGTAAAATGATGGACACTGCTGCAAATTGCAGCTCCTAGAACATCCCACTAACACCCATGGTGTTACTCACGGCTGTACCACCGGGGATGGCTATTTCCTCTCTCTCTGCTTCTGGGAGCAGGCAGGATCCAAGGCTGAAAGTGTGGCTCTCACCCTCTGAGCAGAGCTGCCTAAGTGGGGGTGGAGCAGAGGTGTTGGGGAGTGCTGGTCCTAATCAGCTGAATCAACTTCTCCATTAGCAGCCAGGGCAGGTGTCCTCAGCCACATTCTGCTCCTCCAGACCACCTCAGGAAGGGTCCCAGCTGGGTTGTGGTTGGCCATTTGCCTGCCCAGAACTGCCCCCAGCCCCTCCTTGCCTTCAGGGCTGGGCCAGGGTGTTCACAGACACATTGTCCACGGAGATGGACACTTTTTGCATTAGGGTGCATTTTGCATTTGCTGCTCCTTCACGCCACAGGACTAATTGAAGCTCTCCAGATGCAACCAGACTTTCACCAAAATGACCCAAACTCTGACACTCTAGAAAGTGCAAAGGTCTAGTCCATAATTTCCCTGGAGCACCAAGGGAAGCTGCCACACTACCCCGGCCAGGAGCCTTGGAGCTGCTGTGTGCCAGGTGTCATTCTCAGTGTTGCATGCACCAAGAAGAGCATTACTGTTGGAAATGATAGAGCTTTTAAATAATTTTAGTTAATGGTTTTAATTAACTTTAAAATGAATTGTTTTAATTAATCATAACCAATCTATATTAATTATAAGTAGTGTGTTAGTCTTCAATTACTCTCAGCCAGCATTTAGCAAAGTTGTCAGAAGCTGCTTTTGGAGCTTGGGAAAACGACTGAAATTTTAAGTTTTGATAAACTAACTCAGATATGCTTCAGTGAACAAAGCCTGGGAGAAGAGAGGTGTATTGTTGAAACTGGATACGAGGAGTCCAGAATTATGGACCATGAGGACATTTTGCAGAAACCAGAAGATAAAAGACTAAGAAAGACTTGCTGTATGTGTGCTGCAAAGTCCCTGCTGGAGGAAAAAGATACTAAAACTATGGACTAATTAGCATGAACAGTGAAAAATCAATAACCAATAGAGGATAGAATACTAATTGATGAATGATGTAATTTTGAACGAATGAACATTAATTTCTTTGCCTGCCAAAAATGTACAAATAAGTGGAAAAGTTTTGTATCAGTGGTTGTGTGGAGGCCAAAATTTTGTTATTTTCAAGTAAAATAAATTTTACTTTATTCTTGGCTACACAAACCTTGGCCAAGAATAAAGTAACGCCTGACTCACTAACACCAAAAATTTATCCTGATTTTGGAGGATTTGGTGACATTATCGTGAGTGATAACCCAGGCAGGCTTTAGGATAAAGGGCTTTTTTTCCTGCCCCCTCTGCATGAGCACATGGATTTCTCAGGCGAGCTTTTATTCTGAAGCAGGAGCTGGAGCAGCTTACCCAGCCCAGGCTGTGCCTTGCATCTCTCGGAGGATTCCTCCCCAAGTCTATGAAACATCAGAGCTTTCTGTTCAAGCACATGTGAGCTCCTGCCTCATCCTCTCCTCTCTGAGTAGGGCCAAAGAATTTTCTGCTCTGTTTCTCCTGATTGAAACAGGTTTTGACCCCAGTGCTTTCAGACCTGGGGGCCTGAATGCGTGATCTCAGCACCCATTTGTATGAAAGCAGGTTGTGGTATCACAGAGAGGAGTGAGGAGTTCCAGCCTTGACCCAAAACCTGTAGGGGTCAGTGGGAAGGCACTTTGGGGATGTTATTGGGCTGTGGGTGTCCAGTTCAGGGGTGAAAGCACTGGGCTCAAAAGAAAGCAGTGGAGGGGTTTTGCTCTTGCCACTTGGCTGCTGGGTCCCTCTGGTATTTCACCATTCTGCTTCCATGAAATGTCTCCATCATGATACAGGACCCCTTGAAATCTTTGGGTGGAGAGAGTTCAGAGCCATTAAAAAACCAGCTTCAGAAATGGAGCCTTCCCAAATGAGCTGTGCCACCAAAATTAGTCACCAAGTAGTTCTGAGTTTTGAATGTATTGGGGAAAGTCACGGTCAATTTGCAAGCAGGGCGAACGGGAGGAAATCCGATGCATAAATAATCTGTCATGAACTCTTCACCCGTTGCTCTCCCTGTTAAACCCTCCATGAGCTAATCAGCAGTTCTGCTGCTCACCGAAAGGCTGACAGTGTGCGTGTGCCTTCTGTGGGGTGATGTGATCGCCCCTAATTGATTTTGGCCACGGACTCGCCGTGCGTGCTGGATATCTGGGAAGAGCAATAACTTTAACATGCAATCATCCTGGGCAGTGACCAAGACAAGTTGTTCTCCAACAATCACTGGATACCTTCCCCCGTGCAGCTTCAGTGCTCCAGCTTAGCTCATCGTTTGGGAGCCTCTCCTCTGTAGCCTTGAAGCACCTGCTTGCTGCAAACGAGGCCTCCTGGCCATTTAACTTTGGATTTCAGGGCTTTGGATATTCATGATGAAATTTTGTACTGATTTTTCTTTGGAAAAGGTAAATTGCTCTTTTAAAAGGAGTGAAAAATCTCTGCAAACAGGGTCTATGTGGTGGATTTTGCAGTTACGTAAGGACACAGCTGAGCTGCTGTGAACACTGATGTGGTGACACACTACAAAACTGGCTGGAATCCTAGCAGAGAGGCGGCCCTCTCCTCTGGTACTGTGTTTCATTAGATTCCACACCATTACAGCCCAAAACCTCTCCCTCATCATCAAATACTCTTCTGTGTGGCCAGATCTCCTTTCACGATCTACTGCTTGCCTTGTTGGACTTTCACAGTGAGATTGGTCACAAGAGATGTTTCGCTCACTGCTCTACAAACAACTATCCTCAGTTCATGGCATATGTTCATCCATCACCAGATTTAGGATTTCTCAGGAAAAGTTCCCTGCCATGATCTCTGATGGGAGTTTATTGCTCTGAGAACAAGGGTAGGTAACTATACCCAGCTTTTGGTTTGTAAATAAAACACAAGGCCCAGATTTAAATGAACCCAAAACTCATTTACCAGAACAGGTGATTCCAACCAAGATGTGGATTGATTTTTAATCCAGTCCAGGTTCTATACCTGCTCCTGGGAAGTCTCTTCCATCCTGCAGCTGTGCACAAAAAGGCAGCAGTGCCTTAGCTTGTCACCACCTGCCTTTTAGCTGATTCCCAAAGGCATTTCCATGCAAAATGTCCCTGTGGCTTAAAGTGACTTCACTAAGGCACAAATGGCTTTGACTAAGAAGGACCAAGGGCAATTTGTGCTGGAAAAAGGGAGGATCATCTTTAGGAAGTGCTGCTGTAGCAGGCCAGGTCCGTTAGGTCTTCAGCTAGACCAGAGATTTGAATGGACCCCAATGGCAGCTAAAGATAAGGCACAGTGTAGGAGGTGTCACAGGACCAGGTCCTTTTGAGGTCAAACCAAGGTTCACCAGAGCCATAGGGAGGGAGTGAGGGCAGGATGAGGGGAGCCTGCCAGGATCCCTCCCTCCCTGCCCTGCTCCTTGCAGCCACCAGCAGGTCAGGGACTGCCAGCAGTGTGGATGAATGACGCTTCCAAACCTGAATCCTCTTCCATTTGCAGTCTCTGACAAGGAGTATTGGTGTTATATTCTCCATGCTGTGTGTGGCTGAACACCCTCTCTCACATCCCTTCAGGGCAATCATTCCCTTGGTTTCTTCCTCCACAGCTTTCCACTGTACCCTTCATGAGGAAGATGAATAGGGCTGCACACAGAATCCCAGCCCCAGGGATTTGTATAAGCACAAAGAGTGTTTTCTGCACTGTTCACTATTTGTCTGTGATAAGTCCTGCCTTTTGGTCTCTGGTGAGCACTAAGCTGATGTTTGCACAGGCTGATCCACAGTAAACTCTCTGGAGCAGTGATAACTGGGTGTGCTTGTGGCTGGGCTCACTTTCTCCTGTGTGCTTTACCTTGCATTTGACAAAATCCAGTCTCATCTGCCATTTTCCCAAATACACCCCCAGTACCAGGACATCCTTCTACGCCTTTTTGCAGTCAGCTTTAGCTCTAAATAATCCTCCTGAGTGTTTGCAAAACACTTCTCTGTAAAATCTAAGTGTTTCCTCCTGTCCTTTGTTTGCTATTATTATAAGTTTGTAATTGATGAGAAGCCTTTCCCTCCTGGGGAGAGGGCTTGTTAAAAAGCCTTCTGACTCTGTCAGCCTTAGCTAAGAGTCATCTGACACTTCAAATACTTGTTATAGATTTGTGAAGTGTGATTTCTCCCTACAAATGCCAGACTAGCTCCTCCCCAGTCTATCAGTTTCAGCCAAGTGCCTACTAATTCTGACATTTCTGCCAGCCTGTCTGACAGAGAAATCAGAACTCCTGGTCTATGGGTCCTGGGAGGTGTTTTAGGAACTGGTGACATATTTACCACACTTCAAACTTCCAGCACAGAGGCTGATTTAAGCAAGAGGCTTCACACCACAGCAAGTGGAGCTGTAGTTTCATATCTAAGTAATAGCAAAGCTTCTGGGAGGGCAGCAACTCGTTCTAGCAAGTTATTGCTGTTGGTTCTCTTGGCTTGCTCTGATCAGGCTTTCATGGGTTAATCACACATCAGGCAAGGTGGCTGCAGTCCCATCCCAAAGATGGGGGTTAAGCTATTGAATTTAAATTCACTGGAGAATTGGATGAAGAAGCCACATTTATTCCAGCTTTTCTGACAGGCAATAATCAATTGGGTTGGACAATTCTGCTGCTTCAGTTGTAAATCACTGCCCTTGTCTCACATGGTGTTCATATTCAAACTAGCTGGAAACTGCCCCAAAATACAGAATCATGGAACGGTTTGGGTTAGAAGGGACCCTAAAGCTCATCCAGTTCCACCCCCTGCCATGGGCAAGAACACCTTCCACTATCCCAGGCTGCTCCAAGCCCCATCCAACCTGGCCTTGGACACTTCCAGGGATCCAGGGGCAGCCACAGCTTCTCTGGGCACCTGCGCCAGGGCCCCCCCCACTCTCATAGAGAACAATTCCTTCCCAATATCCCATCTAACCCTGCCCTCTGGCAGTCAAAAGCCATTCCCCCTTGTCCTGTCCCTCCAGGTCCTTGTCCCAAGTTGCTCTCCTGGAGCCCTTTAGGCACTGGAAGGGACTGGAAGGGGCTGAAAGGTCTGCCTGGAGCCTTCTCTTCTCCAGGTGAACATCCCCAGCTCTCCCAGCCACCAAAGAACTTTCAGCCCAAGGACAGGATGGGCACAGGGTAGAGATCTTTTCCGAGGATGGGGGAGCTGTGCACAAACCCTTGTCTTTGCTGTAAGGCCTGGATTTCTGAGTTACAGCCGTGGTCACTCTGAGAAAATTGTGCTCTGGTGGGATAAACTGGGACTGAGGTTGCATGGGTGAGAAGTTAAATGACTCTCGAACTAGACACAAGCTGAAAGAACTGCTGCCAGGTTAACTCCTAGAAAAATCAGCCTGAGCCCAAAGAGCTGATCATAAATTGGTGTACAAGCTAAACGAAGTGCTGACGCAGTCCTTGCTGGAGCAGCGCTCCCAGCCCTGCTGTACCAGGGCCAGGCTGATATTCCACTGTCACTGACACTGCCATCACATCATTTGTTACGGACCCCACTTGTCCTCCCTTCCTCTGCTTTTCACTTCAAGGGACAGGACCTGCAGCAGCACAGCCTGCAGAGCCCTGCTTCGATCTGTTTCCCATTTGAGCATCCTCCTCTGAGGGCTGGCTCCTGCTCCTGGACAGAAAGCACCGCCTCGTTGGGCTCTTATAGGGAAACAGCATGAGAGAATTGTCTCGTTCAGACTTTTTGGCAGGCTTTCCATACTCTGCATTATAGTGTATATTTCTAGACAATGTCTTTGCCCTTTTGTGGTCATTTCAGAACAAACTGAGCTCTCTCCCTGAACATTTTGGTACTTCTGCAAACTTGCAATGCCTTCGACCAAACAGAGGTTTGGAGTGAATCAAACTTTGGTGGAATTATTTTAACATACGAGCAATAAACACTGCCCTTCTCTTTCTGCTTTGCTGCTAACTCACATCACAGTTACTCCAGGATTTTGCTACAGGAAAATACATTTCAGCATCAGACACAACAAATGGGATGCATGACTACAGTCATGGCTGTTCCTGTGTTTATGGGAGCTCTGCATCTGTCCCACGCTTGGGTGTTTAAAACTTGAGCTGTACAAAAAAGCCTGTAGTGAAACATGAGACTGACCCAGACTGGGATTTGGTTTTACATGGGAAAGTCAGGCGAAGTTCACCTAGAGAGCTGTGAAGGTTCATGAACCTTGTGAGTGAGCAAAGGTCCAGTTCTGAACAAGCCTAGACAAACCTTTTCTGGAAATTTTAAACAACTGTGCGTTTGGGAACAGAGAGATTCTTTAAAAACGGAAATCCACTGGAGTGAAACCTGGTGGCTTCAAAAATGCATAGCATTAATATGGTGAATGAACTCCTAGTTCAAGCTCACACAGAGGCTGAGAAGTGTTTAATGAGTGGGAATGAACCACAAACTCCTTTTTCCTGCAAATGTGTCATTTGCAGCTCTAGAGTTAAGGAGAGGTGTATTTTGCTGTATTGGATACCTGTACTATGTCTGAAATATGGATGTCTCTAGCTGGCTGAGACCTTCACACATCCAGAGCATCTCCTCATTTTCTCCTGAAAAGCCTCTCAGGAATAATTTTTTACTGCAAAATACCAGTCTGCCCTTTCTGCACCTCCTTTTGGCCATGCTCAGCAATTTACATCACAAACACTGAAGCAATATAACTGAGAGTTCTGTAAGCACTCCTGCTAACAGCTGAAAATCACAAATATTTCTGGGGAACACATCCTTAGAGACAGGTCCTCTGATTATCAGCGTTATGATACCATGAAATCAAATTTGGGAAGTCACCGACTTCCGGAGGCAAAGAAATATTCCACCAACTTGACAGCAGTTGGGGATTTTGCTTTGGGTCACGACTCCAGCTTTTTTTTCCAGATTTGGCCAGGGGAAATGGAAAAAGATTTACAGTACAGCTAAAGGCCAGACACAAAATCTCTTGACTTATCGTCTGGTATCTAATCTTTAAATTAGAAAGAAACTGAAGCCACGGCTTCAGACGTTACCACTACGGGGTTCCTAAAGCTGGGGGAAATACCATAATAAAATTTTTAAAAGCCAGATGGGTAATCCATAGTGTTATTAACATGTGGAACACAAGCTGGTCTCCAAGGGGCTCTGCTGTCCCTCTCTCTGGGGGCTGGATGGCACTGGTGGTGCACAGATCTGAGCTCCAAACGGGAGCCACGTTCTGGTCCTGGCCTCATGCCTGGCAGCAGCAGAGGAATGTGGGTGCCAGGGGTGGGAGCTCTTTTGGTGATGAACCTCCCCCTGATACCTTTGGCTCAGGCCCCTCTCACTCCAGAGGTGAATGGAGATGGGCAGGGGAGAGCAGGGAGCTCTTCTGGCAGCTTAAAAGCAGAAAGGAGGAAAACTTCACAGCCAGATTTTTTTTTTTTTTGTTCAACAGTAAGAAATTACCCTCATTCTCCCAAATAAAACTCTCCAGCCATCCTGTGATGGGCAAAGGAATAAGAATTAAGAGACAGAACGGTGGTGCACATGCCATAAACATCACTTCTGTGTGCATTCCTCTGCCAGAGCACACATAATAAAGCTTAATTTCCTGGTGCTGTGCCCTGACTGAAATACACTGCCCAGATCTTCCTCTTGCCTCAGCTGAGAGCCAAGTCATTCTATAGGATTATTTTGTTAAGAGCAAAGCTATTTGATCTGAAGAGATTTAGCACCAGATTATGGCCACAGCTTTTTCCGGATCAGCAGCAGCAGAGGAAGAGAGCAGGAGTTGTCTGGTGATTTGAGTCAGATCCTGGAGCTTGGGAGACCCAGGTTCAGTGCTTTCAGCAAGCTCCCCAGACATCTGGAGATAAGATACCTTCTCCTGCTGTTTGCACACTGAATCTCACACCTCTCCTCTGCCACAGTGCGCCAGGGAAAGAAGCAGGTTTTGATAGAGCTGCTGACTTAGGGAGAATTCCAGGTTTTCATTCCTCATAGAAACTCAGAATGGTTTGTGTACGAAAGGACCTTAAAGCTCATCTCATTCCTAGGCCTGCCATGGACAGGGACGCCTTGCACTAGACCAGGCTCCTCCAAGCCCTGTCCAAATTAGCCTTGAACACTTCCAGGGATGGAGCAAATTGCTGTCCTTTGTTTCATGAATTATTTAATGACAACGATTCTCCCCTGGACTTCTTAAATTACATCCCTTTTTTTTCTTTTTCCACATAAATATTCATTTTACATACAGACAGCTCTAATTTGTATAGGCAATGGGAATAGTTTTACAAATTTCATAATGCCAGCTCCCCAAACCAGCCAGTCCCAGCCGGGATGGTTT
This sequence comes from Origma solitaria, assembly GCA_013397895.1. Taxonomy (NCBI): domain Eukaryota; kingdom Metazoa; phylum Chordata; class Aves; order Passeriformes; family Acanthizidae; genus Origma; species Origma solitaria. The sequence continues at coordinate 232,040 of VZRL01006968.1, read as the reverse complement.
ATTACAACATCCTTTGGATTCTCACACTGTTGGAAAGAGGTACCTGAGTATTTCTGGTGAAACACATGAATGGACACGTGTCTAAAAGGTGTGCAAAAGAGATTTGAACAGATGGGTGCACACATAGACAGGCTGTGCTCCTGAAAGCACTCTGAGACAACTCCTTCCTTGTAAGAAATGAGTGTTGTTGCCACAGAATGGCTCTTCTGCACCCCTGCAGCTCTGCAGGGAAGAATGTTTCTCTCAGGGCTCTCAGTTGGGATGGCACCAGCAAAACTCTCACTGGTACCACCATAAAGTCTTTCTCTAGAAAGTACAAGTCATTTTATAGAGAAAAGATATTTTCAGAATTTCAGATTAGCGCTAAAACAAGGGAAATGAGAGGTATGACACATCCCTTCTACCCCATGGGCTGGAATTGCACCTGGAGTCCCTGTCCCATCCCGTCCCGTCCCGTCCCGTCCCGTCCCATCCCATCCCATCCCATCCCATCCCCCTCCATTTCCCCAGTCTGTCTCTATTTCACACACCAAAGCCGCAACATTTTGAATGTTATGCACCTGGAGCAAGCTGCGACTCCAAAAACAGCAAGAGAAACCATAATCATAAGTCCCATAACCCAAAGCAGCCATCACAGGATGCTCTGAGTCTCTTCCAACTTCATAAAACAATGGCCAAACCTCCTCTGATTGCTGTGGGAACAGGTTTTAGCTCTTTCTGAACCAATTAAATACTTCTTTCTCCAGGGCCATTCCTTTGGGTTAATTCTTTGCAAAACACTGACAAAGCCATATTCCTTTGAGGACCAGAATGCACTGGGTAAGCTGTTGCCAAATCTGCTTTAATTTCAGTGTGTGTGGAACTATTAAGCAGCAACAGGGCCTGGGTACACATCTAACATGTCAAGCCCTGTGGCAGAGGGACAGAAAGCTCCATATCAGCTCCTGAGGGGCTCTTTGAATCTGCAGCCTGGAGAAACCCATGGATCAGCTCTGGGACAGTCAGCCTGCAGGGTTTTGTGGGCCTCAGCTCAGAAACCACAGGGCTACATCAGAAAAGTAACATAGTAATGTTACTTAGATTGGAAAAGGAGTTAATTTAAATAAAACAGCATGGAATATAAATATAATTATGATTTTACCAACTGTGTCTCCTCTTACACAGCCCTAGCAGTTACTGGAAAAACTGATTAACTTGAAAATACAAAACAACTGCTCTTAGAATTGAATAGAGTAGTGAATCTTCCTTCCCAGCTCCATGACAAATTCTTGGATGGCTAAACAAGAAATCAGTATTGGGCACTGTGCACATGCTACAGGTATGCATTACTAATGGGCAGAACAAAGTCATGGTAACATGGAGCTGATTGTAAGCCTTGATTAAAGGCACTGTATTAGTTCCATGGATTTGCAAATAGCTTGGGCCAAATGATTAAGTTTTTACTGCTATTTATGGATTAGATGTTTATATTTCACTTACAGGTTAACCTCACTGCTGTAACGATGACCCCAGGACTCTGTAAGAGCAAAGCTGAAGGGCTGGCCAGGGACACACTCCCAGGGTTTGACAGCTTGAGAAACTTGGCGCAGACACACATGGGCTCCTGAGACATGTGAGGAGGCAGAGGCTGGTTGTCCTGAGCCTCCAGTGGCCATTGGGAAAAGGTGGAACTGAAAAGGGCGTGCAGAGGCCACCACGGCGGTGCTCCCTGTCCCCTCTGCTGCAGAAGTCATGACCTCTTTAGACTACAAGCAACACCGTGGGGATTGTGGGTGTCGTGTTGCTTAAAACTGGATGCTGAAGCTTCTAGCTGAGGCAATTTATTGCTTTTCACAGAGGAAATGAGTACAAATTTGGCTGGGGACATAAATAAATATGAGATCATTTACTTGGTGCTGACTTACGTGATGAATGGTTCGCATTTAACCGTTTCCATCGCATGTTGTCCAAATCCTGGAAACAGCGTCCTTCTTCTGGAATCAACAGGAGCTGGAGGTGCTCTGCTCCTCAAAACACCCACATTTCTCAGAGCCAAAACAAGCACCAGGCACTTCTCAACTCTCTCAGGATTTTGTGTTTGCAGCATTTGTTACTTAAAAATCAAACTGATCGTTGTTGAAGCCATGAGACATCATGACTTGTCCTTTCCAAATTTCCATCTAGGCCACTTTTCACACTTTTACTGAAATGTTCAGTGTCTTGCACCACTTTCTTTGTGCATGTATATACCGAGAGAAACCTTTAAAAGTAACAGGTGGTAGAAAAAATGACTGTGTGATTTCCAACTGTTTGAGATTTTGATTATATGAAATTTCATCACAGTGCTCAGATCCCAATATCGAGCCTTATGTATAGAGTTCTGACTGAAAGAATCTGACTTCAGTGGCACGATAATAAAATGTAGGATACAGCTATAAATCAGAGTTTGCAGAGTACCCGATTAGCACTGCAAGCACAAAGTTTGGTTTCTACCATCAAAGCACTCGGAGAACAATAGAAGTCTGCACTGAAGTAGTTTGTGCTGTCAGATGGAGGGAAGATGTGGATGGTCGAGGGGGAGGCTGGCAGGAGGGAAGCTCATAGCTCCCACAGATTTGCTTTTTTCAGATCTTTAACATCCTTCATGCCACTGAAGACACACTGCCAACAACCTTTTGAGCTAGAGACAAGATCACAGGCCATGAGGGGAAAATTTCCAGGCCAGAGGGCTATGAGTGCCCCAGGAATAGCTGCAGCAGCGATATAAGCTGGAGGAAACATGCTGGTTTAAAAGCTGTGGGCTTCTATGTTCTTAAAGTGAGATATATCGTGGAATCAACCCCTGCAAGAGCGTCTTGGGCTTTTGAGTGTTTCACCTGAAGCTTCAGTTCATGAAGTCATGTACCAAAGACCTGTGGAAGGCAGACTGGGGCTCAGTGGAGTATTTTAAGGCTCCTTCATAGAATAAGAGAATGGTTTGGGTTGGAAGAGACCTTAAAGGTCATCTAGTTGCAATCCCCTGCTCAGACAGTTCCTAAGGCCCTGGCCAGGGATACTTTCATGGGAATGCCTCCTGCCTCAGGCACTTAAAATAGAACAGTTTCCACTCTTGATCCAGATTTTGGTGAGCCTTCTTCCCATCCCAGTCCTGAATTTCTAAGAACGATTTACACATACTCTGACAGTAGCTAAGGGAATCAGAGATTATTCTTGCATTCCTCTGCAGGGTTTGTTCCATCAACCTTTGAGAATGGATGTCCCCAAAGAAAATTCAGGTAAACCAGACCAAGCAGAACATCATTACCTGGTTATCCTGTGGGGCTCTCCTGAGATCATCCTGTTCTGGATCGTGTTTCTTCAGCCCTGAGTGCAGCCAACTTGATTAACCCACCAAGAGCTAAGAGCTGTCTCCCCTGGTGTTGTAGGGCCATTGGGCTCTGGAGCATAATGTCTTCCTTGCAGGTGGATCTCCGTGCAGACAGGCTTGGGAAGAAAAACAGACCAAGCCGTGGTTACCCCCATCCTCCTAATGCCTGTCCATACTCAGGTCTTTACAAAAAATAAATGTTGTTGTTACAAGCACCTTGCTGACAACAAATCCTTTCTCACACATCCTTTTAGTGCCCTCCCTCCAGCAATGCCGAATGGAAAGAGTAAGGTTTCAGGCTCCGCACCAAGAAATTCCTGTTTTCAAAAGGCCAGACACAACAGCTGGGAAATTTTTGGTTGTTGCTGCCTTGTGTCAGCTCTTGCCCATTCCTGGAGTGGGGTGTAATTTCTGAAGCCTAGCAGCATTTGAAGCAGGCTGAGCAATCTTTGAATAATATCCTGGCTGACATTTCCCAGAGGCAGGAGCATGTGTATTAACACAGAGCTGTATGTGTGTTTTATAGCTGTCTATATACACACAGGCCTGGGGGGAGGAAAGGGGGGTAACTCAGCATGTCTGGCTTTCAAAATGCTGATTCAGGAGACTGGAAGCTGCCCCCGAGTTGCTGTTCTACCAGACCCTGCCCAATTTTCATCCAAGATGAGTCTAGGGGAGCTGAGATGTCTGTTTAGGGTGAGGGTCCAGCTCCAAAAGCAGTGATTGCCAGTGATACTGCCAGGCTGTAATTATGAACAGATTTGCTTCTGTGGTATTCACATTCCCAGTGCCTTTCCCCGTCTCAGGGAGCTGTCTCCTCCTCCACCTCCTCGCACACATGCTGAGCCCCTGTGGGGACACTCATTTCCATGGGCAGCAGCAGTGGAAACCAGTGTCAGCCCAGCCATCTCCTGGAAGCTGCCTCCTGTGCCCTCCAGCACCACATTTCCATTACAGCAGCAAGGGTTTTTTTGTCCTCTCCCAGGCGGATGCCAGGTGGATCCCTCTCCCTCCCTCCACCCATGGATCCTGTCAGCAGCAACAAAAAGGTTCCATTTTTGCTGGTTTCTCCAGTGTGGCTGCCCGCACACATGGCTGCAATTCTTCCTTCCCCCAGATTTTTTGGAGACACACACGTGCACAGGGGAGGAGGGAATCCCCTCATTTCCAGGAAAGGCAAGGGAAGCTGTGGGAGCATTTAGCCCCAGAAATTTCTGGACAGGAGGTGAGATCTTCAACACATAGGACAGAGCTGAACTGGGTACTTGAGGCTAATCAGACCAAGCTCTGTTTCATCTGTCCTTCACTGCCCTCCTGTACATGTGAGATACTAGGGGGCTTTGTCCTGGGTTTTCATCCCAAGCATGCTCTGCCCCAGACAGGGATTATCCAGCTGCATGAGCAGCATCAAGATGTGGAGTAGGGGAACCCTTCAGAATCACCTCCTCATAAAATATCGGAGGCATTTTGAATCCACACCATCTTTCTTGGCAAACTCTTTGTATCCCAGATATTTTGCTTTGAGAAGTTCTTTGGGCCTGAGCCCAAGAAGGAACATCTCCTCCTCTTCCTCCCACCCACCTGGGTTGACAGATGCAGCTGGTGGGGGCATTCCTTGCCCGTGGAATCTGGAAGGAGCTCTGCAGCAAGTCACCAGTGCTGGATCTGCCTCTCTCCTGTGGGGATCAGGACTCTGCTGAGGAAAAGCAGATAGGGTTTCACACAATCCAAAGCACATGTACAGTAACTAAAGCTGCGTAAGCACTTTTCTTTCCTAGGGAAATTTTCCAAACGTATGTTTCAAAGGAATGTGAAAATATCCCCGCTCTGTTCTTGCTTGCTTCCTATAAATCCAGCCTGATGCAGACAATCCCCTTGGACTCTGCTCCAAGAGGGATTTAAGGGTCGAGGAGGGGCAGGGATGACAACACTGGGAATTCATGCCCTGAGCAGCCAGTGCAGAGCAGGCCCTTAGGAAAGGACTTATAAGTCATGGAAACCACTTAAGGTTAATCATACAGTATTGCTGTGAGAAAACACACTCAGGCATTCAAATCCAGTGAAAATGGATGTGTTTGGGGTCATTTCCCTCTGTTTAAGCACCATCAGATGTTTGTATCCTCCACAGACAATTCAGCTTTTTGGGTATCCCCTCCTCCTCCAGGAATGTCCATGCAAAAGGAAATTTCTCCACGGGAAGTAGTTTGTTTAAAAGCCAGTTTTCATGGGGGAGGAGAAAAGCAAAGCCTTGACCAAACATTTCTGACCAGATGCTTTGTGAACGTATCAGCTGCAGTGAGCGGGTGCTGCACAGAGCTGCTGAAAAAAGGGGGACAAGGCTAAGGTCTGGGATCCCCAGCACAGGAAGGACATGGAGCTGTTGGAGCCAGTCCAGAGGAGGGCCATGGAGGTGATCAGAGGGATGGAGCAGCTCTGCTGGGAGGAAAGGTTGGGAGAACTGGGGTTGTTCAGCCTGGAGAAGAGAAGGATTTGGGATGTCTTAATTATTGCCTTCAAGCACCTGAAGGAGCTGACAAGAAACATGGAGAGAGACGATTTACAAGGACCTGGAGGGACAGGACAGGGGGAATGGTTTCAAACTGCCAGAGGACAGGGTTAGATTGGATATTGGGAAGGAATTCTCTGTGAGAAGGGTGAGGCCCTGGCACAAGTTGCCCAGAGAAGCTGTGGCTGCTCCATCCCTGGAAGAGTCCAGGCCAGGTTGGAGCAACCTGGGATAGTGGAACATGTCCCTGCCTGTGACAGAGATGAGTTTTAATGTCCCTTCCAACCCAGACCACTCTGGGATTCTATGAAAATGTAGGACGAGCAATGCCCAGCCCTTCTGCAAGGGAATCAGCTGTTGGGATGGTGCCCCCTGAACACGGAACAAACATGCCCTGCTGACCCTGTGATGGCTGATCCCAGATCCTACACCCTTCCCTTGCTCTGTGAGAAAACCAGATCTGCTGGGCTGAAGTGGGTATGTCCACGTGCACTGACACGTGAGTGTGTACATGGATTAACTGATTCCAGTGTCTCCCACCCATCCCCAGGGGCTGAGCATGGCCCTTGTCCGGGGTGGAAGGATGCCAGCTGTGAACAAGGACCCCCAGGGCCGTGTGGGAAGCAGTTATCCCTTGGGAAATGGCTGAAAACCCCATCTACATCCATGGTTTTGCACTACACATCCCCAACACTGAGCTGAGTCATTCCAGACGGGCTTATCAGAGATGATTTCCGCTTTAACTCCGAAAGCATTCACTGGCTATAATTATTCTTCTCTTAAAAAAACCCAAAACCAAACAAAAATTCCAGAAAAAACCCAACCCACTGAGAAAAAGCCTCCTCCTCCAAACACTGTACATATACATAAAGTCATGGAGAAGGAATGACAAATTCATAGTGTTTCTGGCTGGTCACCACATTAATTTATAGACTTTTGTATTCTTGCAAATTGTCATGTAAAATGACATCAAAGGTCTGCCCAAAGTTCCCATTATGGCCATTTTATTTAATATCTAGATTTAATCAATAAACCTACAGATCCACTTCCACAGTAGAAGGAAAACTATAGACTTTGCAGGAGGTTAAATTCCAAAATCCTTCCCAGTGTCCCAGTCTGTACAAGTGTGTGTGTGCTCAAAACAAGCACCAGAGGTGAAGAGAAGGAATTAAATGTTTGGGCCTTATTCCCAGGGAATGTCACTCAGCAGAGCTGCTTTGTGTATTTGTGTCTATTTACACCCACTGAGGATCTAAAATTACAGTTTAAGCAGGAAGCTAAACTTGGAGCTTTTAACAAGTCTAAGCAGTTGAATTTAATGCTCAGGAGCAGTGGGGACTGATCTGGTGTTAACTGGGAGGAGGGCTAAACTTGAGAAATTATAATAGGAGTCAATTTTCACCTTATTATCCACCTTAGGAAAACCAAGCCTTTTAAATATGCCTCAGAATGGAGGCCACAAAATGTTATTTAACATTGGAAAAGCCTTTCTGGGACTTACAGGAGCTTTCAGTCATGGAAAGGCAAAAATACACCCAGATCCTTTTTTTTTTGCAGACAACTCCAGGTTAGAAACTCCTGACACCAAACCTGCCAAAATTGTCCAGACTTGCTCAAAATCACAAACAGAAATGAATGGCAGTCCCAGAAACGGGAAAGGCCAAAAAACCACTAACCAGGAATCTAATTTTGTAACCAGGAATCTAAATTTTGTCATTTTCTTTGATCTCTTTTACAGGTAATGGATAGACCTCAGGCTCAGCGTCCCTCCGGGAGGGGTGGGAGATAGGCAAGAGAGCTAACTGATCCTGCAGAATTCCCTGCATGGGGGAACGGAGCTGGGCAGCTGTGGAATGACTTACTGACGTGCTGTGGCCAGGAGAGGTCTGCAAAGGAAATCTGCCTCTCCCTAGGGCTCACAAATGCAGGAGCTGAGGTTCCACACGGCCTGCAGGAAGGAGCAGGAGCCAGGTGAAAGGCCGGACCTGTCACCAGCTCCTCTCCCACGCCCTGGACAGAGCAGCACAAAGCAGATGAGAGGTTCCCAGTCCCTCCCATCCCTGCCGGCTGTGCCTGAGGCTGTGTCCCCTCTCAGCTGTGGAACCCTTGGCCCAGCTGTGCCAGCCACTGCTCCACAGTGCAGGGGGAGCAGGTGAACACAGGATTCCTGCAACTCCGGCAAGGGAACAGCTTCACTTCAAAGGGAAAACAGCACGAAGGGAGCTGCATGGTCCCATCTCCAGCAACAGAGATGCTTCCCACTATAGCATTGTTTTTGTAATCAAGTTTTTAGTTGGAAACAGCCTTCTCATGCTACAGCTCTGCCCCTCCAAGCTTGTTCCAGAGGGATCTGGTAAGGATTTGTCTGTATCTGAAGTCAGCACACAACCCTCTGGCACAGAAGGAAAAAGCTTCCTTCAGTAGCTCACAACCAGATTTCAGTGTCAGCTTAGTTATTATTCACAACACCTCTGCCTGGAAATTTCTACAAACACAAGCAAGAAGTACAAGACTGTGGGGATGACCATGCAAGCAAACTTCCAGGATGAAGTTTCTATCTGTCCTTCCCTTTCTGGGAGAGGCTGAAACACCCCAGGGCCCCTTTTCTCACTGTGGTCCAACAGTGGGATCCTAAACCAGCCAGGACCTGGTATAACTCGCAAGCATGAGATTTCCTTTAATTCATGGGCTCTTATCTTTGCCCTCTTGGCAGTGTCTGCAGCAGTCGAGTGCACTTCACAGCACAGCCTGATTTCTGAGTGATGCACAGAGTTCATAAATGCTCACTAGAGCTCCTTGAGCACATTACAGACAGGAAAATTATATACCACCGACAGCAAGCTGCTGGGTGCTACCCATCGATTACTCATTTATTAAAACACCCCCCCCCCTTTCCAACCGCTCCTAAATGAAAGACTTGCTATTAACAATCAACTCTCTTGAAAGCACAGAGTGCACAGAGATGAAATTCCTTCCCAGACGTGGAGGTGACCTCTATTTACTATAAACATTATCCCACATTTAAATTTGGAAATGCAACAAGGGTGAGGCAAGGAGTCCGGATTCCGGTCAGAGCTTCCCTGCAGTCAGAGGTGAGCTCTGGTGCCAAGGCTTGCTGGAGCCCTGCTGCCTGCCTGCTTTCACAGGATCTTTGGATCACTTTGTACATGTTTCAGACTGGGTGGGGGAAAGGTTCCTTTGCACAGACATCTGATGAGGCTTACTCACAAGTGTTACTCACCAGCCACTCGCTTGTGGGCAAGGAGAAGTTCAAGCCCCATTCTTTGCTCAGACCCAAGAAACAACCACAAATCACCTTAAAGCGAAAGGGTTGAGTTCGACCCAAGATCATGTACCCTGTGGTTTGTATGAAAAAGCAACATCAGTTGGAAGGAATTTTTCTCAGCTGAAAGTCAGGAAAAACATGTATGCCACACAACCCCTCAGCAGCAGCACAAGGCTAAGCCAGGCCTCAGAGAATTAAGATCCTGCATCCCATTCCCTGTATGTGTGCCTGCAATTCCCAGTCAGGCTGTTGCATCCCCCACTCACAAAAGGCAACAAAAGCTGATGCTGCCAGCTCGAAGTCTGAAACTTCAAATGCCCCATTCTGCGAGGGGCTCAAGAGGAAACTCAGCTTGCTGCAGCCTGAAGGTTAGCAGGTCCTGCTGGCTTTGGAAAACACCTGGATCTAGACTCGGCTCGAAGCCCTGTCTATAAACAGCCCCTGCAAACCCAAAGCTGATGGCACTCGTGTGACAGCCTGCTCTCCTGAGCTGACAGAACTGGAGAGAGGATCCAGTTAGCCTGGAGAGCACACGGGTTGTCCTTGTGGCTGCCACGCCTCACCTTGCACAGCTTTTTCTTGAATCTAGCCATATAAAGGGCTCAGTAAATTAAAAAATAGCTAAAATCAGTGATAATTTAAAAGAATTAAAAGGAAGAGAAATTTTATTTTACATATTCCCACCACTGCATAGACTCTGTTTCCTATTAAAGGCAACTGTGTGTAGTGTTTCCATTAAGATTCGCTTCCTGTTGTGTAATATGGAATGTTAAAAATCTCAATATCGCTTCAGAAGTTATTACAAACTCCAGAGAGTTTTCTATTCCCAAGAAATCTCTCCCAGTGGGAAGCTGGAATAGTTCCTGCAGAATTTACAGCAAATGCCTCAGACCCTATGTAATATTTATGGTGTCCCTCTCATCTTATCCAGGCTGGTTTGCTGCTCTGCTGCTGTGAAAGAAAAGCCTGTTTCAATGGTTAAGGGCTGTGACATTCACTTTGAAGGATATTGAAGCGGATACGACAGCCACAGGAAACGTTCTAGTCTCACTGAGGTACCTCAGAGAGGTATTCAGTCAAATGAGAATTCACTGATCTGATTCCCAGGAAAAAAAAAAAAAAAATTAAAAAATCACTGTAACTTAATGAAGAAAGAGAAAGAAACGTGACAGATCTGCAGTCATGGCTTGCCAGATCTGGATTCCATGAAAGCCAGAAGAAAAATTGCCATTCACCTTCATGGGAATAGGCTTTTGACCCTGAAGAACTTCCATTCAAACAGAATTAAGCTGCATTTTGAAAGGTCGTGAGAATTAGCTGATATCCATTTGCATTAACAAGAAATCACTGTATGATAGGATATATTTGCATGGCCACAGCCCACAGACACCACAGCCCTTCTTACAGAAACATCATTTGGGGCAGCAACACAAGGCAAGTGGTGCCATCACTGCTTCAGTTACGGTGTCGAGGGCAGAGATGGCACCTCCAAACTGCCACTCCAATATTGCTCCACATACCAAAGTGCCTGGGCTGTACCAACTGCAGAATAAATGTCTGCTCCAAAGCTGTTCCCACTTTGCTGCCTGTGGGAGAAATGAATGTGCAGTGGCAATAACTGTGTGTTCCAACTTGCCAGAGGAAGTGAACATAAAGGGAAGATGCCCCTTTGGGTTGAGCTTGGTACAATATATAAATGACAAACAGATGATCAAACTGACTGAGAGGAGGTTTAAATGACATTAGCAAGAAATTGTTCCCTATGAGAGTGGTGAGGCCCTGGCACAGAGAAGATGTGTCTGCTCATCCTTGGAAGTGTCCAAGGCCAAGCTGGACAGGGCTTGGAGCAACCTGCGATAATGGAAGGTGTCCCTGCCCATGGCAGGGGGTGGAACTGGAAAAGCTTTAAGGTCCAGACAATTTTGGGATTTTCTGACTCTCTGTGTGCATACTGACAACTCCTTCAGTGAATCCTTTTGCAGTCCTACATCCCAGCCTAAACTTTCAGAACCAGAGGTCAGGGCTCAAGTACCTAGACCAGACCATGATTCCCATCTGCCAGGCACTCAGCAGCTTTCATTCATGCAGAGGGAAGATGATGGGTACACAGCACTTTTTAAACATAGGTATTTTCTGAGGAGCTGTGAAGCTTATAACTGCCGACAGCTGGTCCCAGAGGTGCTGGAGGCATCAGTCAAATTGAAAGGTAGGGAAATGGGATGTGGCACCTGGATGAAGGGGATGGAACGAGCAAAGAAGGAGCCAGGGGCCAGAAATGAATCCTGGCTGTGCAATCTGCTAGATGGGACATCAGCTCTCTGAGGGAACAGCCTGAGCCTGAGTCATGGCAAGGTGGTCTGAGCAAAGTCCTGGAAAACACTGCCAAGATCAACCTGCCGTGTTCTCCATGGACGAGCGACACAACCCAACAGGCCAGCCCACGTCTCCTGCTGTCTCCACAAACAGAGAGGAGATTATGTGGGAAGGAGGAACCCGCATTAGCTGTATCCTTGAGGGCAGATTATAGTTCAGGAGACAAACAGTTCTAGGAGCAAGAAACAGCAGGAGTGCTAAGCCTGCATGGCCATTTTTAGCTTCTTTTGCATATTCACACGTACACAGGAAGAGAATTCATCGCACCAAATAAACCACAACCCTGGCTTGGACATGGACAAGTAGTTCTGGCGAGTGGAGGGTGATGCTGTAGTGAAAGGAGTCAGACTTTTAGCATAATGTCTCAAGAGACATTTAGAGTGGAGAAGATGGGAAACCCTTCATCCAGAGAGCGCTCTGATGGAAGATCCATGGGACAAGAAGAAATAGTAGCTGCTCTGTACTGAAAAGCAGAGATACTGAGGGAAGCAGTAAAAAGATTAAAGTCGGTGTCTGGTTTTATTTAACAACATCATTAATTCCTTGAGAATCAAAAGGAGTGAGTACATTCACATCTGAAATGATTTTGAGACACGCAGCCAACATCCGTATTGCACTGAGCCCTCAGAAATATGAGGAGGAAACAGTGAAACAAGACTCAGTTCAGGATAGGGAATGCCAGGGAGGGAGAGTGATCCAAAATGCAGATATTCAGTGGAAGAAATACAATTTGAGAGTGGGGGTTGGGGTGAAGGTTATCCTCTGAGACACGGATTTATAAAACAGCAAGGCAAGACAGCCATAATAAATTGGATGTAGTTGCTGTGTGCAGCAGAGAAGGAGCATCTCTGGCTAAGGGATCACTAGTGAGATTACAGGGGTATTACAGATGATTCCAAACTTATATGGAAAAAAAGAAGAAAACTAAGGTAAGAATAATAGGAATGATTAAGGGATATGTGCATATAACTTTAGGGCACATTGAAATAAATTTAGAAAACACTTAAGAGAAGACAAAATTACCTTTTACTTTGAAAACACTTACAAGCCCTCACTAGAAACTAGGTATTTGTTCAGAAAAATATTATTTTAAAAATGTTCAGAAGCTCAGAATTTCATAAACCTAGTACAAGCCCCAGATGTGGGAGAACTCAACTAGTCTTTCTGTGGAATGGCAACAACCACAGTGCTGAGACACACTTACCGAGGTACTGAAGACATGTATCAAAAAGTGGTATCCAAAACAAGTCTCTAGCCAGGATAAATGCCTGTTTATCTATTTCCTACTTTTTAAGAGGACATCTGTGAACTTACTATTTGGGAGATAGGGGGAAAAGCTGAATTTAAGGAGAAATTGGCTCTCTCTGCATATGAGAGCTACTCCTGACTTGTTTATATTTTCCTTTCCTGGGATGATTTCAAATGAGTTTGCTGCTCATGGCTGTCGGCTGCAGTCGGAGCGTGCAACGAGAAGGAATTGATAAAAATGCCACTTGGGATTTCCCTGCTAAATATCAGAGCACTCCCCTCGAGTTGAGCAGCCTTGATTAGACCAGACAAAGCACTTGAAGAACCAAAGTCTAATGCAGGAAGCAAGTCTGCGTGGAAGGAGGCAAAGACAGGCCTGGTTCACATCAGCGGCAAATCCTTCCCCCCCAGGAATCCTGGATTTCTCCATGGAAGTGGGAGCTGGGCTCGGGGCTGGGCTCTCTGCAGGCAGCACGTGGTTGAGGCTGCTTGGACAGCGAGGTGTATCCTATCTTTCCTGCACGATGTTTGGGAATTTCTTGTGGGACTAATGGCTTGATCATCAGCCAGAGAGGGGCTGAATTCAGCGCACATTCCTCTCACCACCTCATTACCTCCCAGCCACCCCCGGCTGCCTCTGTTTGTTTAAATGGAGCTCCTGAAGTCGGAGGATGCTCGTTAGGAGCTGGGTATGATAAACATGGCACTTGCACACTTGCCTAATTTGGTACATCTGATGAGCCAGAACTTAATAAATGCAAACTGCTACCCAAATTACTTAGATTTGTTCAGTCAGTTTCTGTCTTCCTCAGCATATTCTAAGGGCTGATCTCATGACATTCTCCTTCATGCCAGGTTTTTTTTGTCTATCTGAACTTTCTTTTTCCAATAGAAGCCTCCAAGCTGGGCTCCTCTCAGGCACTTTGCATATATTATTTCACTGCTCCAGTGGAATGGTTCAAATTATAATTTTCCAGCTGAGATACAAAGACTAATTCATTCAAGACCACCGTTTTTTCTTTTCTTTCCTGTATGTGTGTGTGTCAGACAGTGTGGATTTCTCTGCGGCCCTTGAGGAGATAAAATGCACCCAAAGTACTGTGGGAAAACTGGGAGCAAGCACTTGGAGAGAGGAAGCAATTTGTGGAGCAAAGTCATGTGTGATCGAGTGTATCCCATGTACTCTTTGGGGATGAGCTGATTTTCATCTTGGGGTGGTGGGAGACAAGATGAGAAACCAGACACAGTGGGAATACTGAATGACAGATACAAATCTGGGCTGAAACCCTCTGGTGATACTGATCAAATCAAACCCACAGCAGGAGGCAATGCCAAGAAAATGGTTGCTAATTTTTGTGGCTAACCAACCAGCAGTGATGACCAGTGTTATTTTGGGAAACCCAGAAAGGGATGTGTGTTCTTTTCCTTGCTTCTGGTCTGAGTGAGGCAGGAGATCCACCAGGAGCACATGAGGACTTCTGGGGTCCCCAGCAGAGTCCAGAGGAGGTCACAGAAATGATCAGAGGGATGGAGCACCTCTGCTACAAGGAAAGGCTGAGAGAATTGGGAATATTCAGCCTGGAAAAGAAAAGGGAGACCTCACTGTGGCCTTTCAGCTCTTAAAGGGGGCCTGTAAGAGAAACGGAGATGGACTTTTTAGCAGGACCCCTTGCACTAGAACAAAGATTTTAAACAGAAGGAGGGTCGGTTTAGATTGGACATAAGGAAGAAGTTTCTAACAATAACGGTGGAGAGGCCCTGGCACAAGTTGCCCAGAGAAGCTGTGGCTTCCCTATCCCTAGAAGTGTCCAAGGTCGGGCTGGACAGAATTCTGAGCAACCTGATCTAGTGGAAATCATCCCTGTTCATTGAAGGGGCTGGGACTGAATGACCTTTAAAGTTCCCTTCCTAGCCAAACTATTCTGTGATTCTGTGATCTCTGCTCTGGCGTTTGTACCAGGGACGATCTCACCTCTAGCTCTTGAGAAACCAAGCTTAGGTGTCTCTGATCTTTCCTGGGATGGACAAACTGGGCAGGGAGGGCTGGTGACATGCCACGAGGCCTCTGGATGCAGCAGAGTGCATTGCCATCTGAGCGTCAGCATGTAGGGTTTACAGCTGCAGGGACTGTTCAATGGCTGTAACCCCAGAGAAGTCATTCAGGGAGAGAAATGTGCCAGGCCGATGCCTAAAATTAAGATGGAAGTGTCTCTCATTGCCTTGACCCTACAATCCCACCCGGCCAAGGAGGGCACCAGGGAGATCATCCATGAGGGCATGACTGGCAAACAGCAAATCAGTGTGGGCAGTGGGATGTCACAGCGTCAGGGAAGGCACATGGGAAATTTCGGCTGAATCCAGGTTTATTTCGACCGTTCCATGGCTGTAATCCTGATATTTGACAAGTAGCTCAAATTCACTTAGAGTAATCTTATAAAGTAAATAGCTTTGATCCGGTGTGCTTAATTTAAAGCACTTATGTTTTATTTATTCTTTTACTGTGAGGAACAGGCTGCACTTTCTTTAATAATGTCTAAGAAATAAGGATTTCCAATCCCCACACAGAGCAAAATTCATACCAGCAATACAACTGTGAAAGGCGATTTCCTTGAGCCTGTTTTCATGCAGAAAAAACAATTCCTATGCCTCAGGAACCAGTGTGGCCATGTATTGAATTGTAGTGCATCAAATAACTGGATGAATAATTGGAAAATTAACTCATGGATGATTCGAGAAGTTGAGAAATTGATAAGTGCTCAGCCACAGCAACAGCAAAGAACTGATATGATGATAAAAATCATGGAGAATATATTAAGAGCCTTAGGGGAAAAAAAAGAGAAAAAAAGGAAAGAAGACAAGAAAGACTTAGTTTGCAAAATATGATTGTTTTTGAGATGTTTGCCTAGCAACAGCCCAACAACTGCTCCAAGTATGGCTGTATTTCATATTCTCCCAGCAATACCACATCGCGTTTCAACACACGCCAGTCGTGAAATCCACCCCGGTGACCTCAGCTGCCCTGCTCTGATGCTTGGGCATCTCCCAGCTCCCACCCTTCCCAAGCCGTGGCCGACTCCAGCCCCGGCTGGACATGGCAGGGCACAGAGTGCATCTGTTTCCGTTTTCCTACATTGCAACAACCTATTCCCCACTTTCTGTCGCCTGGCACCGCGGAAGAAAACAACTCGATGTGCCAATTTCCCTGTCTGTGCCCCGGCGGCCGCGGGTGGTGCCCACCTCTGCCCACTCAGCTCTGCCTGACCTCACTTTCCCCACACGCTGTCTGAGCTGCCCCATGGGGAAGTCAAAGTCGGGTCAAGTTCTTATGTTCAAAGCCCAGGTAAAATCTCCACACAGTTCTGTTTACTTTTCTCATCATCTCTCTCATGGCTTTGGGATCATGGCTTTGCTTTTCAGAGCAGACTCAAAAATTTGGTCTAACAGCAGAAACAAATCAGGGGATTTAAACAAAGTCCAGTCAACTGCTTGGAAAGGAAAGGTGCCAGTCTGTCAGAAATGAAGGTTCAGATCCATTTGTGTCTCTGCTTTCCCATGGTGCTAGGGTGTAAGTGGGAACAGAGTTGACAGCATAAATTGTGGCCATACTGTGAGAAGCAGAGAGTTGTATGCTTGCAGGGAAGGCTTGGGATGGCACCTGGCTTCCCCGAGTTCTGAGCCTGCTGTTGCCAGAGTTATATCACAATTTTCAAAAAGTGGGTGGATTTAGGTGCTCCTGCCTCTTGCAGCTCCAACACAGCCCAGCAATGGTGTTGGGCCCTGAAGATGAGCTCAGGCTCCTGGATTGCTGCGAGCTGGGAGACCCCGATGCTGTGGAGGAATTAGCTCACGAGAATGGCCAGCTCTCAGAGCTCCTGCTGCACTCTGAACTCTGAGGAAGCTGCCGTGCAGCTTCCTTCATCCAAACCCACCTCTCCTGTCTACTTTCTTGTTTCCTCTGCCCAGCAGAGCAGCAGGTCTCATGGCAGGCAGCAGGGACAACACAGCCTCACCACCTCAGAAATGTTCATAAGCACATTCTGTTGTCTGGAGAGGTGACCTCTGCCAGAGGGATGAGGCACACCGCCAGGCAGGTGCAGCTTCAATCAGGTTCCCTTTTGAGGCACAAAGCCTTCATTTCATCACCTGTGTCACTTTGCTATTTGGGCAGACTCGCAGCACAGGAGTGGGCAGCAAATGCAGGGCAATTCCACATACCTAAGCCTGGCAGCTCTGCTGTACTCAGGAGTGCACCTGAGTGTGCATTCCAGCTGGAGTGCCTTTGCCAGGATAAATTTTGTCCCCAGCGGGAGGGCTAGGCAGTGCACTTAGATCAGCTAACCCTTAAAACACAGACAAAGTTGAACCCAAGGCCACCCAGGAGCAATTCTGAAGCGAGAGCAGTTCAGCAGCTGTCCTTGGGTGGCTGCAAACTACTTTTATGAGCCCAGTTGTAGGAAGCTGGGACTGCACATCATCACCTCTGTTTTCCAGGTCCGGGTCCTGCAGACCTCAGTTTCATGGTAAGTGGAACCAGATCTTTGTTGTTGCATTTGTGTTGATTTAACACAATCATTTTTCTGTTAAATTACTTAGAGTATATGAGGCAGAATGTAGCCTGACTTCATGCTTTTATGTATGTCAGAACCCAGACAATTCCCATCACAACATTTGACAACGTGGAGTTCAACCAGCTGCATTTTTAGAACATTTTTGAGATAGAAAAACTATTTTACACGGGATCACCTTGTTTTGTATCACACTGCCATCATGTTTTATCGAGCGCTGGGAAACGGAGAACTGGATTTGCCATCTCACAGTTTCCACATCCCTATCACGAATCGGAGGCAGAGGGATCAATTGATCAATGGCCTATCAGCTGCTGCCTGCAAAGCACACCAAGGCCCACAGAGGAAAGCATGGCTGTGGCAAGTGTTACTTACTAATCTCTGAGTTAATAACTCTTTATTTTGCAGCATATCTCTGAGCTTGGTTATCACACCCTCCCCACTCCAAACCACAGAGGGTTGTGGTACAGAATACATCTGTTTCCTGTTTCAGAAATTGCAATTACACATTTACAACCAGCATCCTTGTCTGAGATTCAGAGGCAAGCAGTTGTATTTACAAGTACTACTCCTGAACCGATCAGGCTCCTTTGCATTGTACTGCCTGCTGAAAATGCAGAATAGTCACACAGAGGAGAAATAACATTCCTGTTATTTGGAGAGGTTTGCACCATCCTCTTTTTCTCACTCTCCCAGTATCTGCACCTCAGCTGATGAGCGGTGGCTTATAAAGCTGCTGGAAATCAGTTCTGTATCCATCTCATAAACTGCCATACCCTTGAGAGGTTCCCTTCCTTGAGGACGGGAATTCAGGCAACATCTCCAGCAAAAGGCACACTTTGGACACACTGCACACAGCGTTAGATACAGGAAGGTTCTGTGCCATGCAGCTCCTCAGATGCTCTGGGACAAAGCCTGGCCAGGCCACAATTCAGGCTTTCTATCACCTCCTGCTGACATGTTGGATGCAGACTGGAAGCTCAGCCTCCTGCCATGCTGGCAGGCAGTGAGGCTGAGGGAAATGCATGCTTTTGACCACTCCTCTCCCTCTGCCTTCTCAAATTAAACAGCTTGAGATGGATGGGCCCAGCCCTGTGCTCAGGGATAAACATGGGTGCAAATATTTGCAGACATAGGACCATAATCTAGAGACCAACATCGATCCCAGATACGATTTTGTTTATGAGTGTCAATCCTGGGGCATTACTGAAATCCCAAGGGAAAAGCCTGTGTTTCAAGATGCTTACAACATCTTATCCCACAGCCTGACTCAAGTGAGCAGCTCGACTTGCCAGAGCAACCATATCTGCTACACAAAGAAAATCACAGGCTGGCGTAGGATGGATACCTTTTGCAAGCAGAGTTGGGAGTTGAAAACACGCAGACCTGCAAAAATGCTGGCACTTTGCAGGGTGAGAATTTGAAAATGCTTTGGCCAGCTCTAGGTTCATCCACGGTGAAAGCTTGTGTGGGCTGGGTGTGTAAGGAAAGAGGAAAGAGAAAACAGGACTCCTGCACAGGCCTGCGGCTGCTTGAGAAAGTGAAATACCTGTTTCCTTGGCTTGTGATTTGGCATATTCCCTTCTCCTTGCTGGTGCACCAAATGCAATATCTCGATTGCTCATGGGCTCCATGTTGTGTCAATCTGCAGCAGATCAGCTCTCTGCTACCAGCTCTTCCCTCTCCAGTTCCTTCTTTGAGCTCCTGAGTGCAACAAAGTCTTCCAAAAGAGTTGCTTCTGCCCAAATGCTGAACCTTGGCTGCACATTGTATATAAACCCTGCTTTTTCCCCTCCAGGAGAATGTGCAGCGATACCATTTATGCCAAATAAAAGCTATGACACCTCAGCTTTTAGCTTGGAAAACAGCAGCCTGGACTTTCAGGTTGGCTTAAACCTCAGCACAGAGATCAACACAATAGCCAGCACACACAGCTTCCTGCCAGAGTCTAATCTCTTTAGATTAGAGGGAATTGCAGCAGGCACTTCCCAGACTCAGAGTCACAGTGCTGCAATACTGACAAACCCATCAAGAGAACAGGGAACTGGAGGGATTCCTGAATTGCAGGAGGTCGCCTGTTTTTCCTGAGCCGGAGTTTGGGAGCTATGAAGTCGGCTTGGTGTGTTTACAAGGAGATCTGCTGCGCACACGATTTGCTGATGTTTCCCAGGCAGCTCCGCAGACGTGACAGGGATAAGGAGAGGCCCCTGGAGACCCAACTCGCTTATAAATAACGCTCATATCTGCAGTGGCTCTTTCCCTTTGGGAAAGCTCATGGCTTGGATGGGTGCACTGTTCTCTGAGTAAAAAAGTGGCTGCATGGCCAAGCCCAAGGAGTTACACCCAACTGGTGACTGCTCACCAGGGCTCAGTACTGGGGCAGCTCTGTTTAATACCCTTATTGACAACCCAGACAAGGGGATCCAGAGCACCCTTGGTAAGTTTGAACCACACCAAGTTGGGCCGGAGAGTTGATCTGCTGGAGAGTTGGAAGGTTGGACTACTCTGATTTTAAGCTTTATTTCAAGAGCCCATAGCAGATTAGAGGGAAGGAAAGAGAGATCATTGTGTCAGATCAGCATTAATTCCAAGAGAAGAAAGGGGGGGAATCCTGATGTGCGTTTTGTCTGCCACAATCAGGAAATGCAGCAGACATCTCCTCAGCATCATCTGCTGTCCTTATTTCTTCTCCGAGGTTGAGGCACACTGGAGACAAAAGATTTTGCAGCCCCAGCAGAAATGTTTGTGGAATGTTTATCTGATCAGCTAAAGCCTTTGAAGGCTTGCTTTGGGAAAGAGTTGTAACACTTCATCATTCAGATGCAACCGAAACACTCGCTCGGTGTCTCCTTTTTGCAAGAGAGGCTTTTTTTAGAGCAGCAAATTGGTGTTTTGTACCAACAGCAAGAGCTGGGACGAAGTCAGGGTACCACAGTTCACTGAATTATGTATTTTTCTGGACCAAGCTAGAGAGGTTACATGCTCTTTCATGTTATCAGACACACTACACTGTCCACCAAACTAGCAGTCCCTGAGAAGGGAAAAAGGCCCCAAACCCCAGTTTTACTTCTAACTGTGCAGTGAGATGTAAGCTGCCCCCCTCTGCTCTGCATAGAACAAAACCTGATACTAGCCCTTGTTACTCCTTTCTACATCAAGAAGGAGACTGCACAATAGGGGAAAAGCTCTGCTAAGAGTGAGAGTGCTGGCTTTTCAACATGGAAAAAGTGATGTCAGAGACACAGCTTGGGAAGAGCCAGATTATTGGCTTGCTCCACAGCTTGGGAGCAGATCAGTAACCCCTGGGCAGCCAGGCTCTGCGTCCTGCTCTATTGCATGTGATAGGGTGAAATTAAAAGCAAGCCCCAGTATCATCTTTTAACACCACTTAGCACATCCTAATTTTGAGACCGGACTACCAGAGAAACATATGGAAAGGTTTTGGTGTGACCAGTCTGCAGGAGGGACAGTTACAGCTCACATGGAGCAGGGCTGTGTAGGCATACACAGTCACCTTCTATAGTCAGGGTTGCACTTGCAGCCATGTTTCCTGGTGCTTTCTCTGCCTGGATTTCAGGTATTTCATGCATTGCAATGGACAAACACTTCTGATTTTCCATAGGATGCCCAGTATGGACACTCAAGGCACCCTAAATGGCAGCTGTACTTAGCTCACCTTTCTGACCACTGTTCCAGCTGCTTTCAGCTTTCTCCCCAAGCGAAATCGTTGATCACAAGATTTTTCTGTGCCTGCAGGTGCTGCATATTCCTTCATGTCATCTCAAAGACCACAAGCTCAGACGTATGTCAGGCTGAATTTCCAGCTTCAAGGGAAAAACAAACCTCAGAGAGACTATAATGTGCCTGCTACTACTTCTAACCACTTGGAAAATACCATTTTGTCACAGGACATCAGCTCACCATGGAAGTTCTGAGCTACAGCAGATTTGCTTTTAAAGCCCATCTGCCCTCAAGTCCATTTTTATCCAGGATGTGCTCTGTTCTGAGCTCAGCCTGGCAGTGGTGGGGCCATATCACCTTGGAGTTTAAAGCCAGCCCCTTTTCAAGCTCAATCCTGCAGCAGAGGCTTAATCTAGGCTGGGTCCAGCCTGGTAATTCCTGAATTGTCAGCAGAGAAATATACACCAAGCACATGCAAGACTAATGGTGGGAAAGTTTCCCCAAAATGACTGATAATCCCTTAGCTGTGCAATTAATTCCTGTAAATCTCCTGATGATACCAACTATCTCCTACAGATACTGCTGCAGTATCCTCTAATCTTCTTCAACTGCAGAAAGAATTTTCTTTAGAACTTTCTTGTCTCTATGGAGAATGTTGTAATTTCTGCTTTCTGACTTTCAATGTCACGGAGTTGCTCCAAACCTTCTCCCAAATCTCTTTCCCCTCACCTTGCTTTTTTTTTTTTTCTTTCTTCTTTTAAAATATTTTTTAGGCTTTTAGTTGCATTATTCCTGGTATTGCTTCATCTGTACAACTTTTGTTGTTGAAGCAATTGGGGCTGGAGCTTGAGCAATGCAAGTTCAGAGCAAGAAATGAGATAACTGAGGCAGGAATGAGACAAGGCAATGTCCTGCTCTTGCGAAAGAGAAATATAAAATATAAATTGCTGAGGCTGCAAACAAGCACTTTCTGCTGGATCAAACCACAGCATTACAGGCTGCAGCAAAGGATGGTTTCAACATTTTCAAGGCTGTGGTGTTTAGGATTAATTTAGAATATTTTGCTTTTGCTATGATTTTAAATCTTTCCATACTGCCACAAGGCAAAGAGCAACAACTGTGTATTTTAATCTTTGCAGTTCCTCAAAGATATTGAAATATTTGAAACTCACTGCACTCCATGGGATGCTTGAAAATATTCCTTCAAAAGGAAATTATGGTTGAGATATCAATGTCAATACAGTGATATCTCAGCTAAAGTTCCACTAGCTACAAAGAAAATGTTTATTTTTATGTATCCTTCCATGATTCCTTGAATGTACTGAGCATTATAAATGTTTCCAGGAAAAATTACTGTTTATTTACAAGTTTTATTAGCAGTGTACCACATGACTAGATGTTAGTGGGCTGGGGGGGACTATAAAGAAGCAAAACCATCTTGCTTTGAGGAAAATAAAATAAAAAGGGACAAAATGTAATTTAAATGATGAGCTGAAGCCCAAAGAAATGGAGGAATCTGCCCAAGGCCAGCTAAGAAAGTCACACAGACCCAGATGATCCTACATTTGCACATTCTTACTCTGACTTATGTCCAGGGCGAGCACCATGGATATTTCCTAGGGAGAACTATGGCCCCTATTAGCTTAGATTTTAGAAAATCTCAGGCTATGTTAAGTGATTAATTAATTATTGCCCCAGTGCTATATATAGAAGCCATTAAAACGAGCACAGCCTACAGTTCTGCCCTTGGGTCCTGTGTCTGCAGGACCCCGCAGAAGCACTCATTGTTTTTCCTTGCAAACACAATGCAGAAATTAATATCAGACTATGAACTTTCCAAATTCACTTACAATCTTATCTCTGCTAAGATCCCTACACATAACTCCTTCTTAAAAACCACGTTCCAAGTTTCCTAATAAAGAAAGTATCAAGGTAATCCACAACATGATTTGTTTCTAACTTCTATCCAGTTTTATTTTGAATTTCAACACTGAGTTTTAGACATCAGTTGATGTCACGAGTATGATGACACCTATCAGTATGATTTGCCATTTGACTTGAACTTTGAGTAAAAAGTCTTTCTGTCTTACATCCCATATCCTTGCTTTTTGATTTTCTACAACACAGAGGAAAATAAAAACATTTCTACCCCTTTTGCACTGGCGTATAGGTGAACATCCCAATGTGTAACACAGTTATGGAGAACCATGGAAGGACGTGGAGAACAAGCAGTACTTGTGAGTGGGTGATTTGAACTCAAGTGAAACACAGCATCCTTTTCTTATTTATACCCCTGCTGCATTCACTTTTGCTCAAATCACCCCCACGAGGCTTCGCCATGTGGGGAGGCTGAAGTCAGGGTTCAAACTCAGGCTGAAAGTGCAGTGGAAACTCACCCTGTGTCAAGGAACAGTTCAAAAAACTTTACATTTTTGGTGCATGCATTTTTAAAATGTCCTGAGCTACTCCAGTCTTGCTGGGGGAAAGGGAAGGGAAGGGAAGGGAAGGGAAGGGAAGGGAAGGGAAGGGAAGGGGAAGAAAAAAGAAAGGAAAAGAAAAGAAAAGAAAAGAAAAGAAAAGAAAAGAAAAGAAAAGAAAAGAAAAGAAAAAAGAAAAGAAAAGAAAAGAAAAGAAAAGAAAAGAAAAGAAAAGAAAAGAAAAGAAAAGAAAAGAAAAGAAAAGAAAAGAAAAGAAAAGAAAAGAGAAAAAGAGTGTTTCTGATATTGCCAGTACTGGAGACCAAGCAGAAAATAATTCTTTTCTGATGGTAGAAAAGTACTTGTCTGCATTTTTTTCGGAGAAAATCCTGTTCTCTGTTGTTGGGAGGAGCAAAGACAGTATTTTACTCCATTTTAGCACTGCTCTGCTTTCCACAAAGCATCCTGATACAGCTACAGGTAGGATGAACCTCCTCATCCTATGCAGGGATCTCTGCACAGGGAACATCCCCCACAGGATTAGTGAACTGCTCCCAGCTTCCCTCAAGCACAAAAGATACTCATTTCTCGCAGTTAATCCCCATTTCTGTAGGGACACTGCCCATTTTTCCCCTGCAGGGCATGGCCAGTCCCTGCCACCGAGGAACATGTGCCTGACAGCTTAGCACGGACATAAGGAAATTATGGATGACAACTATATCCAGAGTTATCTAAATCAAGCAGAGGCACTTGGAAAAGTTACAATACAGAATTCAGGTTGAAGCTGACCTTTAACTACTGCAGGCTGAAATATTTTTCTGAAGCAGAATATCTTGAGAACTGGTTCATAAAGGGCTTTCTGCACATTTCTCTGATGCCGTGAGCAACAACACACTCTGGTAAACAAGAAACCAGCTCTGGGAACTGTTGGCCTAATCTGGACTTGCAACCCCTGATTATTAAAAGTTTCAGGTGCACATACTTGTGTAGTATGGGAGAGAAAATGAAGGACGGATGCTGCTAAAAACTTACAGGCAATCAGGATATCATTACCAGAATTGTAGTCAAGTTAAATTGTTACTATTCCCAGTTTTATTTGGATTTTACTTTAATCCCACAGAATCCAATAAAATATACCTTCTTGGAAAATATAATATGAAAGGATCCTATTGAAGCACCTGCTGTCCCTGCCAATAAGCTGTAAAAGAGGGAAAGACATTTGGAAACTAGTGTTCAGAGACTGGGCAGGAGGACTGGAAACTTTGCAGAGATGTTGTTGTGTTGTCCTGTCCTGTTTATCTTCTCTCCCTCCTCTTGCTCAGCTGGCCAGCAGTTAAGCAGAAGTATTTTGACTCTTGTGAGTCACACTTACCAGAAACATTTTGCTTTGGGCATCTCCTTGTTGCCACAATCCTGGTCCCCCTTCTTTCTGTATTTCCTATTTAAACAGAAAGACACCAACTACTATTTGGAAATATTACATGCTCTTGTATGAAGAGCACTGCATTGGTTATGTCCAAATCTTTCCATTACAGCAATCCAGGAACAACTGCAAATAACATTTGCAATCAGAGTAGGACCCATAAGATGAGTCACTGATGTCTGAGAGGTTCCTGACTATGGTAATTCATGGGGATGGGGTAGTTAGAGAAAGGGAGAAAAGGAAGTTTGCCTCTGGTCCAGACTCATATGTGTACTGGAAGAGTGGGAGAAATAATAAAAACTTTCCAAAACCACCACATGGGAAAACACCCATTGTTTCCTCCAGTTCTTACTATTCTATGGGGTGGTGCAGTAGACTCAAGAGAGGAACTCTCACCACGTACAATCAACTGCTCAAGAGGTTTCCAGAAGAGTCAGAGATTGTGCTTCCAGTCAAATGTGGTGGAGAAGGAATCACATAGCCATACTGCTGTGTCTCTGCCCTGTGTCTGCCCTGTCTCTGCCCTGCAGGCCCTCCTCGAGCAGGGTGTGCCCTGACTCTTGCTTTGAGTGCTGAAATCAGTGGAAAGTCCCTCAGGACTCCAAGCTACAGTGAATCACAGTCCCTTTTCAATTTCGAATGAGTACAGAGAAATTATCTGCAGGCCCAGCCTGCACAGGAGGCTGTGAGAGCCCCAGTCCCACTCGATGGAGGCCATGGGCTTGCCCAACCACCAGAGAAGAGTCACCAGCTTAGAGCCACTGCCAAAACAGCTTTGGAAGCTTCCATGCCTACCTCTGCCCTCTCCTGGATGCAGGATAGAGCATGGCATCCCTCCAGGCTGGCAGGTTTTTCAGTTCCAGGTTTTGGTTATAAATTAGCAAAGTTTTCTCATTTCTAGCATTCCCTGTCAAGAACTGCACTATAGTTGATGGGGACCCATCAAATAGCCACGGTGAGAATGGCCCCAAGTTACTTCTGATCCGCCAATACTGAAATATTGTCAGATATCTTGGACCTCTGAGAAGTTCTGATATTCAGAGGGATTGGCTAGCTCAGGAATGGGGGAACCCTCAGCAGACACCCCCTAAGCTTCTGCAACATTCCTCATTGTCCTCCCAGTACTGCATCCTTAACCAAGGGCAAGCACATCCTCCTTGATGTCTGCTCTTGGCCAGTGTTACTGCCGAGTGGATCCCAAATTTTCCTGAGGAAGGAGCCCTTCCCTGTACTCAACATGGCTCACTTTTTAACATGTGTAAGTGAAGGATGGTGTCTTGAAGGTCACCCACTCTACACAGCCTAGCAGAGAGCCAGCAGCCTTCAAAGAACACCTGGAACCACTGTGCGTGGGGAAAGTATTAATAAGGGTGTCACGAGTCCACATGACTCCACCCAAAAACTCCGTGGGGTTATCCTTCCTTTCTCCAACAGCTGCCTCTGAGCTATGGTAACTGTTGGAAAGAGCTGGAGGTTTGGATCATAACCACTGCTTTTTGCAGGGCACGTTACAAGTTCTAATAATATGGTACAAAACCAACCCTTCTGTGCCTCCTGATTCCCGTAATAACTCCTCTCTCACCCTGACGTGGGTCTTGCTGTTGTGCAGCCAATGCTCCCAGTGCTCACATTGCTCAGCTGCTCCAGTAAGTTCCTACAGCTTTCTGCCCCTCAGAGGCTTATCATGGTCCAGAGTCCAGCAGAGGACCCCTGCACCAGAAGTTTTCCTTTTTTTCTCATCTCATGCCAAATATCCATCCTCTGCCTCCTGAAATTACTAAAGAAGGCATTCCAGTGTTATTCCTTTCCTGTCAGTGACCAATCAAAGCCATGCAGATCTGTTCTCATCCCCATTTTAATTTGTCTGGGCCAGGACCTGAAGTTCAGACCTCTATTTAGACTTGATTCTGCTATGTTTAACTTCACCTTGTATTTAACCCTCAGAGTTTCCTGAAGGAGCACAGATGAAAATTTTCAATTATCCACCTTTCCCAGCTAAGGTCAGGGCACCAATTCATGCCCCTTTAAACACTGAGATGTTACAACAACCATTCCAAGACAAACTTAGTACCCTGTATTTTGACACCCAGTTGAAGCCAGATTTGGTTTGAGGGACAGTAATTCTCACCCAGACAGGCTGGACATGTTTCTCTGCTAGAATAGGAAAAGTTTCTGTAACACTTGTGGCCTCACACCTGGTTTGAGTGTAGGAAGTCCTGGAGTCAGGCCCTGGCCATCTTTGGTACAAATTTAAACCAAGCCTCAGGCTGCTGTAATTTATGCTGAGTCAGGATGAATGCCAAGACAACTCACGATGCAGGGATTCAAAAAGTGTCTGAGAGTCACATTCTCTCCATTATTCTTCTAATGATGAGCCCATTGCTGCAGATCTGAGCTATGAATGAATACCACAGGAAGGCAGCAGAAAGTGAAATCATCATGTGACGTGTCTCATTGCTTACCTGTGGTTTCAGCAACAGGCCCAGGGACCATTCAAACCTCGGGGGAGAAATCTGTCAACTTGGCTACTTCAGCTAGAACTGAAATCACTGCACTCAGGGAACTTCTGCATCCCACCCCAAGAAAAGACATGATGGGAAGGCATCCAGGGAATGTGGCACAGCTTGGTGCTAGAAGGCAAGTGTGTTCGAGTTCCCATGAATTAGCACAGCATTGTTTCCAGAATAAAAAAACTAAAGTGGCTTGGTTGCAAATGAGAAAAATTTCTAGATTTCTTCAGTGCTCGTCTTAAAGGTAAAAGTTTTCCATGGATATTTTTCCATAGTTCACAATCTTTTGGTTAAATAAGCAACATTGACTTTTTTACAAGTCTGATTCTTTGGCCAAAGAGCTGATAGGCCAGAGCACTTCTGATCAACTACACATGGTACAAAGTTATCTGAGTTATCACTGAAGGATCCTTAGCAGGGGATGAAAACCAACATTCCACCTTAGCTAAGCAGATGATGGTTTGGGGAGGTGCAAGGAATATTGTAAGGCAAAGGGAAATGGAGGGCATGAATTGCTGGTCTGTGGGCTGTTTATCAGCCCTAGTCTCACTTTTCTCATGCAGCTCTGTGGGAGGCATTTCTGTGGGATGTGATAATAAAAGCTGGGATGTTTTTCCACCCAAATTTTTTCATGCTTTCTTTGATTTTGCTGTAGATCCCAGAGTCCAGATGTCTCATATTAAAGGAAGAGTCACTCAGCTTCTCTTTGGGGACATATTTCAGGAAGGAAGGGAGGAAGAGTTTGTTCTTTTTGAAATAAGAGTTGAATTGACACACAGTGGATAAATGGCAGGCAGAGGCTCCTCATGCTGTTGATAGGAAAGACGATAACCCTGAACAGTGAGGTCGATCACCACAGGACCTGAAGATATTTTATTAAAATAACTTTCAGAAGCTTCTCTGCCCATCCTATAACTAAGAGTGACCCAAGCACTTGGACATTGTGAGGACCTTTGTCTCCCAGGGGATCCTTCCCATCTCCGCAGTGGGATAAGGATGTGAGGGATGACACAACTCCCTCTCTGTGCAGCTGCCTCAGCTCTGACAGGAATAAACGATGGCAGCCTGCTGATGGCAGACACGTTAGTCATGCTCCCACTGTTAATTGGGCTTCTGTGTCTGGCTGGGTTCATCTGCTACTCCTTGTAACACCCTGACAGCATAAGCTATCTCCTTGCATAAAGAATTCCTATGCTCCACAAATTGGGACCCCAACCTCCCATTTGAGCTTCTCGCTGATACTCTGTGCAAATTTCATCATTCACGGAAGAAGCTGCACTCAATAAATCACTCCCTCGACAGTGCTGTTAGAATGGGATGTGGATGTTACTTACCTCCAGTGGACTGGAGAGCAGCTGGGGCACTGAGATCACTGCCCACAAATCCCAGAGAAGCACAGCAGAGGTGGTTAGCCCCGTTAAAATCTGCAGCACATCCATTCCACACTCACCACAACCTTTAGGCAGACCTAACAAAACAAGGCGGTGAGCAGGAAACACCAAAACCCTCACAAACTAAAATGTGTTACTGGAAGGGGGTGAGAGACCGCAGGCATTTTGGTGTCTTGTGGTGGCATGTCCTTCAGAAAGAGACTCCAGCTCATTTCTGCCAACGCAAACACGAGGGCACTTCGGTGTTGGGGGGGACTGGCACGGGGGAAAGTGAGCAGAGGGCGCTGCAGTGCCTCCAGCTGCAGATGTGTGCAACAGCTGGAGGACCACCAGAGTCCCTCAGCTCTGCCCAGCTTCCTGCAGCCTTGTGACTTGTGTGTCCTCCATCCACCAGGAGTCCCAAGGGAGCTCATTTCCTCCATCTTTCCTAGAGCCACCCAGTGGCAGCTACTCCATTAGGATTTATGAGCTCCTGCTGGGAGACAGGAACAGATTCACGAGTCATTGAATTTAAGTCCTGCCGGCAGGATGGCCATGAAAATTGATATTTTAGGATGTTTTTTGTTGGCGATGCTTACCCGGTTAAATGCTTATAACATAATTACTAAATGGAAAAAAAAAAAAAAAGGGATGTTTTCAGGAAAAAAAAGTACAACCCAAACACAAAAATACTTCACAGAACCCAAACAAACTACACACATTTCTGCAAATTATTTATGGTGGAATTGGCTGTTCTGCTCAAGCAAGTTACAGGGATCAGATTGTCTATGTCCACAAAAGCAGGATCCTGCCCAGAAGCTTAATTTTTAACTTAAGGCTAAGCAACAGAAAGAGTTGCTGTCTGCTGCAGAGGACATTAGCATGAAAATAGACCTGGTCAGAGATTATTCTCACAGTATCTTTGTCATTAAAGGACAAACTCAAAAGAATGCTTGACCAAGTTTGATTTTTGCTTTCAGTCAGTGCTAGGAAATCTGAACCATTTAGTCAAGAAGTGTTTATGCAATCCATGCAAACATTTGAATTTTTTTCTTTTTTCTGGTGTTCTGACTACATTTAGTGAAAATATATCAGCTACTGGTAATTATTACCAAAAACACCATCAGCAAGTTAAAACTTTCATTCTCTCTCTTCCACTGAATTTCCCCCTGCTACAATTTCAGTATTACCAGAATAAGTAGCCCAGCTTCCCAAAATACTCAGATTATCTGGCTGCCTTTGCACTGACTCATGGGGAAGCTGTGGACAGCAGCTTGCAGGCAATGCTTTCCATGTGTCCATACAATCCCCATCACTGAGCGTGGCAGAACACTGGTGCAGCACAATGACACCGAGGTGCTGTACCTGCAAGGGGAGCTGCTCTCCTTGTGTTTGGGAGTGCCCTCATTCCTCTGCCTACTCCTCCAGCAAGGCTCCTTCTCCCTCTCCTGCATTACTCAGTCCCTCCCCTAAAGTATCTGAAGAAGCCAACAAGAAAGATGGAGAGGAGCTATTTGCAAGGGCCTGGAGTGGTGGGACAAGGGGGAATGGCTTCAAACTGCCAGAGGGCAGGGTTAGATGGGATGCTGGGAAGAAATCCTTTCTTGGGAGGGTGGTAAAGCCCTGGCACAGGTGCCCAGAGAAGTTGTGGCTGCCCCTGGATCCCTGGAAGTGTCCAAGGCCAGGCTGGACACGGCTTGGAGCAACCTGGGAGAGTGGAAGGTGTCCCTGCCCATGGCAGGGGGTGGAACCAGATCATCTTTAAAGTCCCTTCCAACCCAAACCATCCTGTGAGTCTCTGGTTCTGACCAGCTTAGCAAAAGTACTGACAAAGTGATGGAGACTAAGGAAGGAGTTTCAGCCCCTGATCCCACTGCTACTGTCCAGCTGGAAAC
Organism: Origma solitaria; assembly: GCA_013397895.1. Lineage (NCBI taxonomy): Eukaryota > Metazoa > Chordata > Aves > Passeriformes > Acanthizidae > Origma > Origma solitaria. The sequence continues at coordinate 201,420 of VZRL01006968.1, read as the reverse complement.
CATCACTGCTTCATAATATAGAGAGAAATACAGGTTTCTTGGATTTTGGCTGAGCCAGAGCCATTGGCTCCTGATGACCACCTAAGTGATCCCATCAGAGCAACAGAAGGAATTGATTGTATTGAGAAAACAGCTATAATTAGAAATGGGTTAAAACAGATGGACAGACCTCATCACTTGTTTTTTGTTTGCTTTAGCAAAACCAATACCAAGAATGGTTTGGCTGCAAGCCTTATTTCTGAGCTCATAATATTCACGGGTGGATCTGGGAATAAGAGAAATGGTTTCTGTCAAAAGCTGTCAGCAGAGAAAGAGCAAACTATTCTCCATTTCAGCATGCTCCCACATTTGTATAGCTGAACCGCTCTGACCGTCACCACGTCTGTCACTGTGGCTTTGGAAATTCAGTGGCTGGATGAATCTGTGAAGCTGCTTCTCTGCACTTCAGCAGTGGGGTATCCCCTCTGAATTCAGGCTGGGACTCTGCAGAAGGGGTCCCTGTTCCTCAGCCAAGGATCATCAGCTCTGGGAGGGGTTTACGGAGTGGCCCAGTGCAAACTAACACTGTGAACTCTGCTCAGGTGTGACCAAGGGGCTTTGGTCATGCAGGAGGAAGTAAATTATAATCCAGAGGCAGTGTTAATTCCCCTTCTGCCTCACTCTCCTTCCTTTCTCTCATTTTTGTGCAAATCCACACATATGCGAGTATCTGACTGAAGTCAAGTGCCACCCAAAGGTAATGCTACCAAGTTCAAGGGTTTTATTTAAGCTGCAGCTACGCGAGCCAACAATTGCATAAGCCCCTTTATCTTAGGAGCTCTGGCTAACATGGAATAAGACAGGTTTAAGTGCTATTACAGAATTTCTTATGGGTTCTACAATCTCAAACTAATCCAGGAAAACACTTAACCAAAATTTATCTTCCACACCACAGACATCCATTGGACTACATGTCCATCAACACACTGCTTTATAAAGCATTAATCAGTAGAAAGCCCCAATATTTTTGGTGCATTCACTTTTATGGAAAACAAATCCTCAGCTGTTTGCCATTTTACCATTCCAGTATCAAGTGATGGAATGTTATTTTTAAAAGTGTTTCCTTAGGCATTATCACTCACACATTTCCACATCAGCTGCCTTTTTAAGAGGTTCTTCATTTGTAGGGAAACAGTAAAGCCTCACTGCACAAAAGGTCTCCGTCATTTGTTGGTTCTAGAAGTAGCAGGGACCTTTTTTGCAGCTATTGGGGGTAACAGGTCTGCTCCTCTGCCCCATTCAGTCATCAGAGCTGTGCCATTGATGTCTGCAGCTGCAATCCAGCCAGAGTCACACTGAGTTTTACTAACAGAGGATCTGATCTAATACCTCTGAATTCCTCTGCTTGCTCAAGCAAAGCTACAAAGCCTTTGCTGTGACTCTGCCAGCTTTCATCAGCTACCTTGGTCAAGGCTGAAGTCTTCCTGGATGGGAGTTTTCCAAGAAAAATCCAGCAACAAGCCAGCCCTCCAGCACAGAGCTCGTGGGCACAGTGCTGTCGGAGGAGCCGTATTTCAGATGTGGTCATAGGCAGGCGTGGGTGCAGCACTGACTCAAAGGGAAGAATACCACCCCCTGAATCACCAGCACAGCTTCCTCCAAACCTTGAGGTTTCCTGGCCTTACATCAGAAGAGGTTTCTGTCCCTTCTGACATTTTTGTTTACCCTCGGTAATTTTCCACTATGCTAGACATCCGTGGATTTCTCTCATTGGAGTAAGACAGACAGTGCCCCAGTCAGTTCACATGGATTATGATGTGCCCAAGGCCTGGCATCTCACCACCAAGCTCCCACCTCAAGAGCTGGGGCATTGCAGCCTCTGGAGCCATGCTAGGCTGGGCATGCTCACTGAAAGTCTCACATGGGAGATTGGTCCCACTGCCTCACCTTCTCTAGAGTTCCTCCAAGGTTAATGAGAGGAAAAAGAAGGAAAGCAGGGAAAATGCAGAGGGAAAGGAACAAAAGCACCATTCCTGCTACTCTCCTCCTCCAGAGGCTGTGGCTATCCAAGCAACACACACCATCAGGTCCTGGTGTAGCAGGGGCTCTGCATCCAATACTGCACAAGAGCAAAAGGAAGACCCTCTCCATCTGGACCCTCACAGGGAGCTCAGACACAAATCTGCTTTCCCTGGGATTACTCCCAGCTCAGAGATGGGCTTTGCAGCTCTGCACTTGTGGGTAGCATGAAAAGGCATCCACAATTCATGATAATGGATGGTGGCTCTTCCACTGTTCCCTGAGATACAGAAACAACTTTCCAACTAAGACACTTTTCCCAATATCCAACCTGAGCCTCACCTGGCACTGCTTGAGACCATTTCCTCTCGTCCTGTCCCTTATTCCCTGGGAGCAGAGCCCGATGTCCCCCTGGCTGTCCCCTCCTGTCAGGGAGTTGTGGAGAGCCAGAGGGTCCCCCTGAGCCTCCTTTTCTCTAGGCTGAGCCCTCTCAGCTCCCTCAGCCACTCCTGGTGCTCCAGACCCTTTCCCAGCTCCGTTCCTTTCTCTGGCCATGCTCCAGCCTCTCAATGTCTTTCTTGTCATGAGAGGCCCAAACCTGGACACAGGATTTGAGGTGCCTCAGCAGTGCCCAGCACAGGGGACCAGCACTGTCCTGAGCCTGTGGCCACATTGTGCTGCTTCAAGCCATCAACCTTCTTGCCCATGAGCCAATTGACACTCGATGACCATGAGAAAGAGAAATATGAGTTCTCTCATCACATTTCATCCTCGAAATAAACATACATGGGCAAACATGTTTTTACCTTTCCTAGGAAGACAGTGCTGATATCTCTTCTGAGGTTGTAGGCTTTTTGTGGGTTGTGTTCAGGGAACCTGGGAGATGGGGAGGTGCTTATAAATCAGGAAAAATATGCAAGCTTCTATAAATTCAGAGTGTGAGAGAATCTGCATTCATTCATTGCACACCTAGTAGTTCTTTTCCATTAAATGCAAGAATGGCCCAAGGGTCCCAGAAGCCTAAGAGCATTCAGAGAAGGTCCTGAAGAGGCATAAAATCCCGCAGAAGCCTGAAGTCAGGACCAAAAAGCCCACACACCTTTCTATACATGCCCTGAACTTCATCATTATGTTCAAAGGAACATACGAAGCTCTTTTATTAACCTTCTTTATCTAAAACTGATGCTTCCCTGACCTTACATTTAGAACACAGGATCGAGTCTTTATTCCAGGATGTGGCTTTGAGCTCAAATGCAGTGGGCTTCTAGGGGTCTGGATATTTACGCAGGCTGTCTAAACCCCTCCCATTCAGATGCTGGTAAGTGAGGCCTCTTCAGCCAGACTCTGGTGCTGGTGCTCATGACTCCAGGCTGATTCACTGAGCCTCTTGCTGTGCTGGTGCTGCAAGAACATTTACGTGCGCCTTGATTCTGTTTGTCCTCTCCTTGCTGCATGAAGAGGCAGTGGGAATGGGCAGCATGGAATTCTTACTTGTGAGTAGAAAGGAATAAAGCAGGGAAGCATTTACGAAGGGGAAAGGGGAAATTAAATGTGAAGGCACCTTAATAGAAAAGTTCCCAGCCTTGAGAAGGACTCAAAAGAAAGGCAAATAATGATTTTGAATCTGCTGTCCTATCCTTGGTGCTTACTGTTGGAAAACACTATCTCAGTAAAAGAAAAAGCAACACTGCCAGCAGAGGCCGAAAGAATGACAAAAGACAATTGTCCTAGAGCTAGAAAAAGGAAGAGAATTTTTTGTTGTGGAAATCTAGACCTCCCAAGAGAATTCCTCTGCTGAATTTAGTAGATCCTGTCACTAAATTCCTTGTTAAGGAAAGCATGCCTTTGCACATGTCTTTAGTTAGCTTAAAAGAACACACACGAGCACACCTATTGTTTCTCAAGCCGACTCAAGATACTTTCTGGGAGGGAGTAGAAGCTCACTGATATGGTTTTAATTTAAGAGATCACCTGGGAAGGTAGACAGCTGAACTGTTCCCCTGCTGGAGATCTCTCTACACCTAGGTCATATTTGATCAGCAAACATTTCTCTTTCATTATACTTCTTCCTAAATCTACTTACTGCAAAATGTGCTGCTGCCAACTTTTGTGTGCTTCAGCTTTTCCTCAGTGCAGCGAGAGCTTTGCTCAGGCCAGGAGAAATTTGTGGATTCAAATATTTTCCTAAGGCCAGAAAGGACCCATTTGCTCGTACATCTTCACCTCTTCCATCACGAAGACAGTGAACCTCTTTTATAACTTCTCTGTGGGTGGGAAATAACTTTCTTTTCTACCCAAGCCACCACCACCAGGCTCAATAGCTTGTGACTGACCTGGGACATATTTTTCAAGAACAAATACTTGAATTTAGAGAGAGACATGACCCGTGATTGTGCCAGAATGTGTAATGCTGGAAGGGAGGTCGTCTAGTCCAAACTCCGTGCTCAAGCAGTCTCCTAGAGCATGTTACTCAAGATTGTGTCCAAACAGCTTTTGAGTATCTCCCAAGCGGGAGACTCCAAAGTCTCCTTCAAACATGTGTTTAATCTCCTGAGTGCAGAAAGAATGTGATAACACAATTCCTTTTTCCTGTTCTCACTCTGCAAAACCCACAGGTCATTTGGACTCAGATTCCTGTTTAAATTGGTAAGAAACTCTACTGGTTTCACCTGGATTTTGTGAAGGGGAACACTTCCGTACACAAGTATCAGCTTGGCTGGTTTGTGGTCTTTTCCTTAGACTCCATGCCTGCTCAGGTAGCATCAACCTGACAGAATGGAAAACACCTTCCTTTTGCTCTTTATTTGCTCCATCCAGTGGAAAGTGACTGAAGACATTTATTATCCTCAGGGACTTGTTTGGTTTTCCTCGCTCATAAACTCCTGAGAATGGTGAGACACATTTCCTGTTATTTCACCAGGGTCCGCACAGCTCTCCACAGAAATCCTGGAGAGTGGGAAGAGGAGTAGAGCCCAGCTCCTCAGTTCTTGGTGAGCATTGGGGTGGACACTCATACACAAGCTCAGCCACATGGAGATGGGAACAGGAGCTCTGTGCTTGAGGACGGAGCCTGGGCAGCTCTGCTGACTCTGGCTCACCTGGCGCTGCCACCAGAGCTAAACCTTCTTGAAGAGCTGGTGGCATAGAGAGCAATCTGGTGGCTGCTGGGGGAACTGTCCTCTATAGCAAAGGAGCCCTCTACTCCCTTTATTCCTTGTGCAAAACAAATCTGTAGAAGCCAAGCAGGTATAAAGTTTTTCATGGAAACACAAAATCACTGTTGGAAATCAGTAACACAGGTAAGGGGAGCCCTCAGACAGTCACAGCTGCAGCCACAGATCCTCACAGTGTTGTGCAAGAGAAATGTGTCCAGGTAATAAAGGCAGCTGCCCCTAATCCCCGTGTGTTTCTTATTTCCCTGAGGCCAGTACCATGCCTGTGCCAGGCACAGCAGAGCCACATCCCATGAGAGGACTCCCGGGCTGGGCAGAGGTTCCAAAAACACTTTGCTGGGTGGTGATGGTATCTGGGCATCTCTCAAACTGTATTGATTTATTCTCCTTTCAGCTCTGCGAGGTGAGAAAACACCGGTGTCTGCACTTTGCAGAGGAAAATTCGGGCATTAACAAGTCACCAAGTAGCTTTGTACATCCCAGACAAGCTGCTTATGCAGGAGAGCTTCCTTCCTCTTTCACTGGGAACATTCTGCTCCAGCTTCAGCTGACCCGGGGGAAAAGGCTGCTGCTCCAGCCCTTTGCCACCCCTCCAAGGGCACTCCAGCGTTAGAACTGTTATTTCCCAACAGCTCCAGACAAAATGACCCCGCTTGGCTTTACTGAATTCCCTTCCCCACCCTGCCCCAGGTCATTCTGAGCATGGATTTCATGAGAAAAAGGAACTGAAACACCAAGATGTAGCTCTGGCTTTTGAATACAGTTGGGGGAATTTCTTAAAAATGCCTAAAGAATTACGGGCCTGCTGAAGCCAACAGGCCTGCTCCAGTCATCTTTGGGAAGCACTGGGTCAGGCTTCCACACCATTTGTGCTTACAGATGCTGCATCAAAAAAATCTCAGACAGCACAACGACAACATAAATGCACTTTCCCCACCTTCTCTGCTTCCCCTCGCAGGGCCTCCTGTTTCTTTTGCAGTTCTGATGGGACTTTGACTGAAGGCTCTGGTGCAGGCATTAGTAATCCTAGAGCCTCTGTATCCTACAGCAGGCAGGAGTTGGCAGGTAGGGAGAAGTTGTAAGGAAACTTTGCTAGAAGCCAGAGCACTGTCTTTGTGCAGAGCCCCAGCTTTGCAGACCTCCCTCTTCTCCCTGCTGACACTGTGCACAGCCATCCACGTCAGGACAGCTGGGAGAGCAGGGAAGAGGCTTGGGGGAACATGGACACATGTACAGACAGGGAGACACAGCCAAAACTTCTGCAGAATCACCAAATCAGCCTTGTCCACAGGCCATGAAAGAATAAATTCTGCATGTATTTCCCACAAGAGCATGATGCTGAATTCACCCCTTCCTCAGACTTTTTTTGGTGTTTCAGCTCCTTCTGCATCTGTTAAACAAACTATCTTATAAGGATGCAGAAGTAAAAAGACTCATCGGTGCCCTCCCCCTTTAGCTGCTGCTTGAAGAATTATACAACAACATTCAAAAAAAGAAACCCTCACTGAAAATGAAAGTTTTTCATAAAACCCCTTTACTTTTGTTCAGTGGAAACTCATTTAAACTTGATTTATTGCACCTTGGAATTTAAAGCTTCAGATGAGATTAATGGGCTGTTTTCTGGTTACATCATCTTCATGGATTGTCAAGACAAGCCTACAGTGAATTCACAAAGGAAAGTTTGGTTACAGTCCCCTGTTAAAACAGTGGAGCAATTGCTGTTTCTAAGTAACTCAATTGGATAACATAACAGATAGGCTTCATGAGAATAAATATGGAATTTCCACTGTATTAGAACAGCGAGCTGTGGCCATGTTTTACATTACAGGAATAGGTCATATATTTTTAAATACATCAGATGTGACTCATTCTTCAGCCCATGCTCTGATTGGCTGAGAGAACATATTTTTCCCCATTTGGACTGTGTTTCTAGTGTGGTTAGGTTGAAAGTTGATAGTGATAGCAGAGAGGCTGGGAAAGGAGGATTTTCAAAGTCAAAAATGACCATCCTGTAGCCTTCTGCTGCAATCTAAACCAAAGTGTAGGGACAAGCAGCACTTGTAGAGCAAAGGGTTTCTCTCTAGCTGAGTGGCACCTACAGACTCCTTGGAATTTGGATCCCACGGGTTCAAAGCCAGCAGCAAGCCCATCCTCCCACCCTGCAAGTGAAACACCATTTTTCATCGGGCTGTCAAAAAGGAAGGTTTAGACCCCAACCATGTCCAGCAACTACAACTTTGACACGTTTTCTGAGGTTTCCTTAGGGACAGACTGTGATTTCCATCAGACAGCCACGCAAAGAAGAGTGAAAATAACTCCAAGGCAGAGCATCAGCCAGCAAAGCCTTAGGATCAGATCACAAGTGGCACACGAGGGCTCAAGTGCCCACCCAGAACTGCTGATGGAATTCCCCCTGCACCAGCCTGCAAAGAGAAATTCCCGAGGGGCTACAGGACATGTTAAGGTGGGGGCCTCCCCCTGGCTCTCCGACAGGCTCCACGTGTTTAACAGCTTGACAGGCTCCCAGGAATGCAGCCTGGAGCCAGTAAATAAAGCGCTCAGTAAATAGGAGATGCAAAGAGTGATACTGTTTGCTAACGTTACATCCAACCAATACAGATAGCCAAGCAATTGGATTTGGCTTCGTTTCCACACAATCTCCATCCCTGGGGGTATTTAGTTTAGAAAGCAAATTTCTTTACAATGAAATGGATTTGGCAGCTCTGCTGCAAATGAAGTTCATCTTGAGGGCAAAGAAAAAAACCACCACCACCCTCCCAAGACTGCTAAGCAGTTACTGTGTAATTTATGTCAAATTATTGGTTGCTAGGAGGAATAGATCCAGATTTGCCTACATTTACTATAGGAAAGGATTATAGATCTTTCATTCAGCCCATCAGAAGCGTTATCAGAGCTGCTACTTAGTCTGCCAAATGTCTGATAAATGACCTTTCGGGGGATTTTGTCCTTAGAGGTTTCGTTTCTTTAACAGCCTTGTTTAAACCACGGAGAAGAACATGAGCAGGCTGTAAGGTTGAGCCATACATGGAGCCTTTGGAGGACCAATAAAATCGGAGTATTTGAGCTTATAAATATCTCAGATTCTTAAATCTCCAGAGGGGGAGTTGTGAGAAAGTGCAATAAAAACAGAAAAACTGATATTTCTCAAAGATACAAACCAAAGAGGGGGAAAAAGTAGACGAAAATTAAACCAGACTTTAAAATACACAGTTTTGTAGGGGGGAAAAAAAGAGTTTTTAGATCTCTTTTGGGATTTATGGTAAACAGTTTTACTTCCTACCCTGTTGTAAAGAGCCTGTATTCAAGCAGGAGTCGGAATTAAACAAAAATTAGCAGCACTGCAATTTTCTTTACAAATTCACATCTACAGAAGCGCTCACACTTTACTTGGTCTCAGATTTGATCTGAAGGAATTATAGGATCCTACCAAATAAACGAAAGCCAGCTATCAACACAGGCCAGTCTGTTCAGAATTATTAAATATATATCTTTTCCCAAAATGAGGAACCTTTGTAGCACACGAGCAGCTGTTATATCCAGCTCTGATGTATTTCCTCTGCACGTTGGAAGTACACAGCAAAGCAGCACAGGATAATTAAGCCTGAGACTAAAAGCCAGCACATTTATGGGCCTTAGTAGACATTTCTCAGTAGTTCATAGGGCTTATGATAAATTTACATGTTTATTTAACTGAGACTATTTGCTGGAGGGCCTTTTTCTTCTCCTTTTATAGATAATTTTTCTAATGTAAGAAATTACAACTCATGCAAAACCAGCATGGTGCAGCACAGGATTCTGCAGCTCTGTTCTGACAAAAGTGCTGGGACAGGCAGAGATCAAATTGAGCTCCCCAGTACTGGTGGCCAAAGAAATTTAGATTGTGGCCCATGGCTTGACCTGTGGTTTGCAAAACAGGAGCCCATGATCAGGGCACAGGTGAGCAGCAACAAGGTCCATTTTCATGTCCTTTGTGGCCACCTGCTCTCTCCCACTAATCTGGACTCAAACTGGGCTCAGCCCAAAGGTTTTTATTGGTCCTTATAATGGCCAGACTGAAGGTTGTTGCTCCAGCTGCTGAACACAGACCATCAAATCACCAGTGGGAGGGGAGCTGGTCTGGACCCTGTGATTTTACCTTGGGGCCACCTGTGATCGAGAATGAGACCTGTCATAAAGTCAAGATTGAGCTGTTTGAAGACAAAAGTTGATGTTCTGTGACTCCAGCTCCCACAATCACATGGTTGGTTCACCTTGCACTGGCCAACTCAGCCCCTCTTTGGAGCAAGTTATGCTCACAACTCCATGGCGCAACGAGCAGCAGCATTGCTTTGGAATTAAAGCAAGTGCATCCACACACACCACGAGTGTGGAAAATCAGTTTCACAGAATGGAAATTCCCTTAGTCTTACGGCCTCCTAAAGGATCCAATCAACAGAGCAGGAGTGAGAAATTCCAAAGAGGTTTGCATGTGCGTTTTTCCATCTAGCAGCTGAGGCAACTCCCAGTTCTAGACCTCCACCATCCAGGCATAAAGGGTCACCTGCCCTCCACTACAAGTGGACAACAGGACAATGTCCCATTGAGCAGGTGTCAGTTTGCATTCAGGTAACCATTAATAGGAGCTCAATGTACAGACAAACAGCGCCTCTTTCCACCCACTCCCCCACATCGCACACAGACGAACCCCAGCAGTGACTGTAATTACAGACCTGTAGGGAGCCTTTTACAATCCTTCCTTTGACGTTCACTTTGCCCGGGTCCAGCCTTGTTCAGGAATAACCTAACACCACAAAACCCCTGTTTTCTCACAGGGACACACAGCCCTGGGAGAAGAAGCTGCACTTTGTTTTGCTGTAACTCCTAAGTAGATTCTCCTTTGACTTGGAAAATCATGTATTTGACTAGAAGACTATGGAGACTGTATAGACGAAAGATGTGCTTGGGACCAACAAATCTGGTGAACACACTGAGTCAAGATCTTGGGTGCCCTGTTCTGGGTGCTGATCATTTCTTTATGTGACTTTGGATGTGCTAAAGTTGTTCGTAAGTACTTTGGGCATCCAGAGCCTTCTGTCACATAACCTACTGATAGGAGAGGGTGTCTAAATAGAATTGGGTGAAACTGGAGAATTTTTGACCAATTAGTCTGGTCAAGAAAAATGCAGCTAAGGCTGTAGCTTGTTTAAACCAAAATCACTGTTAAAATGAACAGGATGACATTGATTTGTCAGAATTTCTGGTCTTTGTGTGGCCAAAATATATATTCTTGGAGACAGTATTTGTGAAGAAACAAGGTGCTCTCATTGTACCTGTCAAGAGTACCTGACTGAAATACATTTTTAAAGTCACACTTTTAAATAATAAAACAGTCCCTTTTCTATTCTATATATTCTTCATGCTTCCCAGCTCATTTCATTGCAGGGCGGTTGGACTAGATGACCTTTAAAGGTCCCTTCCAACCCAAACCATTCTATCATTCTTCAATGGTACCATGAATCACTCCACAGAACACATTCTGTGTAACTTGCAAATGTTTATCCTCTTAATTACTGCAAATTAACTAATGTGAATGAAAACACCATTAAAAAACCTTCACGGCAGCCCATGACCAACTCTTTGATAACCTCAGTGCACTCACATGTGATTTGGTTATGTCATGTGTCCATGTGGTTTGCAAAGTACTCCATGGAAACCAAGAGAATTTGGGGGCATGAATCACCTCAATACAAGTTCTGTTACAGGTCAGCAAAGGAAGGGGAGGGAAAAGCCAACCTAAACAGCACAGGTAATTGATCTCACATTCTTCTGTTTATACACCCAGTGCCCTGAAGGCACATTGTGAGTCCCTCCAGATTGCTTGAAACGTCATTTCTTCCCTGTGTTTCCTTAGAGACAGAGGGGAATCAGCCTGGAGAAAAGCAGCTGGAGTCAATAAAAATTCCAGAGGGATAACCTGGCCCCTCCACCTCTTTGCCTAAGACTTCCAGGGCAGGACTCTGCTTTCTCCTGTAACTTCAGTCTCAGGGGCTTCTGTTTTGAGGGAGGAATGCAACACCCTCTCATTAAACTGCAAGGATCTCCGGGGTATTCCTCTAACATTTCAGCTGTTTCCCTGCTTTCCCGTGCTTTGTTTACCCTCCAGTATCTGTTATTAAGTGAATGGCTCAGGAAGTCCTCTCTGCCTGTTCCTGCAGCTCTGTTAATGCACAATCTGAGCACCTCAATAAATTCATCTCCTCTGTCCCTCTGACACACAGAGTTATCAGTATCTTGCTGAGGCACTTAGGGACCAATGATTCCAGGTGTCATTTGCAGCCCACTGGATTGGAGGGAATCTCTCACTGGGCTGGATCAGGACCAGGTGCAGCAGAGCTGAAGCTTTATTCCACCTCCCAGCCTCTTCACCTTCAGCACATGTCCCCTCCAGCTGTAACCTGGAGGGTTACTCAGGTGATAAAATATATTCCTGCTCAAATCCTCTCCCTTCGAAGCTCATCACTTCTGAAGAGATGCTGTGCTTGGTGAAAAATGCCCTGAAATCAGCAATGAAGGACATAAGATGTGGCCACCCTTGAAAGGCTTGATAAAGCATTCATCTGGAAGTTGCACAGCTCCTGAACCTCTAGGGCTTTTTGTAAATGCCACTCAAATTACTTCACTGGTTCATTTTATTCAAAAAGCTGAGGAACAATCACAGAAAGGTCAGGGCATGTAAATACAGTTTAAATGAAAAGAAACACATGCCTCTAAAAGAAATGACATGTTTATTATCATTTATTTCTGGGGTTAGAGTTAATAGTCAGTGGCCAGAGAAATACTTTCAAATTGTCTTAGACAATTCTTTTAAATTGATTTCTTCTGTACTTAAATTTGCATCTTACCTTTATCTCTTTTATGTACTTAAACACAATCTATAGCCCCATTTTTTTTGTTCTAAATTCTAAGCTTTGAAGCTACTACCACACAGCTCCAGACATTGTGGATGTATATTTAACGTGTTAATGTGTAACAGGTGTCATTCATAAGTCTCAATATATTCTGTAGCATAACACAGGCAGAGTCAGATCTGCTGTGATCAGCAGAGGCTCCATTCAGGAAGAAGGAAACTCAGCCTCCTTGCCTCTCTCTTTCTGGGGAAAGCCTTTGAAATCTACAGCAGACCGGAAAAAATGAGAAGTTCCCTCCTACTCCTTCCAATTTCAACAAGTTGCCTTTTTTTTTTTTTTTTTCATTCATGAGCGTAGCAGCTATTAATAAAATTCCTGAATGAGAGTGGTTAACCCCCAAAAGTGACACATACCTTATGCTTTGCAAGCCAACATGACAACAGTCAAAACAGAAATCAGCCTCTCAATATCTCAACACATAACGCTGTCTGCGCTTTTAAAAAATCCATCAGACAGCATCGTATCAGTTGCAGACAGATGAGTCACTAGAAAGCCTGAGACAAGCAGACCTAGAGTCACCTCCAGCCTGGAAAACACTTCCTGTCTTTAATAAAGAAGTGGAGGATTCTGTCAGTGAAGCAAAACTCCTGGCAGACAGATGCCCTGCGCTTCCTGTCCCCTCCTGGGGAAGGGGGAACCAAGGGCAAAGAGGAATGGTGGGGAAAGGAAGAACAGGCTCTCTCCAGCAGGCCTGCAGCTGGTACAGCAGCAAGGTTTGTCCATGAGCAAAGGAACGGGAAAACAGCTCTCAAAGGAAAAACATAGCACGAGGCACAGACATTTTGGGCTGCAGGGTAGCAAAAGCTTCGGTTGGTTGGATTTCTTATGCCTGTCTCATCCGGCAAACACGGCATTTTGCTTTTCCTCTCCTAAAAGCACCTCTCCATGGCAAAGTTTAGTGCCAGCAAGGAATAGCATCTATCCAAGTGACCGTGTGTGTCCCAGCAGGCAGTGCTGGAGGGATTGCAGCAGGACAGGGACATCTGTGTGAGGGCTCTGCCTCCAGCAGGGTCAATCCATGACTGCAAACACCTTCTCTGCCCCCGGCTGCTCTGGTAATAAACCAGCAAAAGCCCCAGTTACCAGATCATTCCCCTTTCCTGGTGCTGGAGACCTCCTAGGTGGGATTATTCACATCACAGCTTTCCTAAGGCAGTGGGGGGCTGCCCTCAGCACAAATGGCTTGGGTTAAAACCTTCTTCTCTCTTGACTTGTCAGTTTTATTTACGTGGTTCCTCTGTTGACAAAATCTCCACCAGTCCTCCCCTTCCAGATTTTCAGGAGAAATACAAACAAACTTTCTTCAGTTGAACTGCTCTTAGTTTTCATTAAAAGAAATCAGAAAAACAACTCCCATCACTACCTCCCCTTGCACCTCTCAGACCCCTCTTGCAGGTTTTAAATAGAAAGTGGCTGCTCAGCCTCAGACCTGTGCTCTGCTGTCAGACCCCAGGCTCCTTGTGTTACCCCCATCTTCCTTTGGCAGCTCTGCCCTGCAGTACCAAGCCTGCCATGAGAAGCTTTCAGGGTGGAGCAGGTAGGGCACAGCTCCCAGCCCCTGGAAAAACATCTCCGAAAGTTTGGCTTGCTCGATTTCCAATAAATCCACACCCATCACGGAGCAGTCCTTGAGGGCAACCGAGTGCTTGGCGCAGGAGGGAGCAGGAAAGGGGTGGCTGGGCTGGCCCAGGGCAGTCTGATGGGCATGGGGAGAAATCAAACACCTGCTCTGCAGCCTGGTGAACCCCTTGGAGAAATGAGGGCACAAGGACAGCACCTGTTTTGATAAACAACACAGCCAAGGGTGGTTCAGGCAGAGCCCTTGATCTGACCCTGTCCAAGTCTTTAGGTGCCACTTGAAAACCAAAAAATGAAGGGTTCCTTATCACCCAGAGATGAAGGGACAAGAAGAATAGAGTGTAAATGAATAACAGTGAGGGATGGAGAAGAGAAATGCTTGGAAATACTTCATACTTGGAAAGAGTAGTACAGCATCCATTTCTCTCAAAGGGATAAATTAAATACCTCAGCTCTGAGCAACCGTAATGCTTGAAACCCAAATGTTTATGAGTTCTGCTTAGTTATTTCTTGCTCTTCCTCTTTTTTTCTTCTGATTAATGCCTTACCAAAAGTCTGGTGTGCTGGGCGTAGTACAGGTCTACATCAGGATATAGCTCCTGAATATTGCAGAGCTCAAAACAAGCCAAGAGGAGAGGAACATGCACCAATAAACTACAGCAAATCTACAAGTTTTCCAGCCCCATGAAATTGGGAAGCATTTGTCTGGGGAAATACCTGCCTCAGGTACTTTATGGTCAATGTGGCCTTTCTTCAAACCTGATTGTTTGGAACACAAACTATCCCCTGGCAAAACAATTTCTAATAGGAAAACACAGCTTTCTAACCACTGTTTAGCTCCATGGGATAAAGCAGCCCAGATCAATTTTCTTTATGGACATCTGTAAAGTGTTTCACTTTTGAGGACAGGGTAAATGGCCTGCTGCCATCATTTGAGTGGAGCTGGGGAGGCTCTTCATTCCCAGTGAGGCTTTCTAACCACTCGCTAACCATTTCCTTGCCATTTCCCAGCTGCTCAAGCTCTCAGCTGAGCTAGAAACAACATTTCACGTGCATTCAAAGCACTGCACAGATAGCAGTTAATTTCTCAGCATGTAAAGTAGAGTTATTAGTGTTGTGCTCTTGGCTGCAGGGATTTCCCCACAATACGCAGGTTCTGAATGAAGGAGGGGATATGCAGTGCTGTTCCCTTGGGGACACCTGGCCATGCAGCAGCACAGGCAAGAGCTCTGGGCTCTGCAGCAGAGGATGGGGTAAAAAATTAATGCACATTATCTCCTATACGCAGCACTAATTCCAAGCATCCCACTCTCCAACTGGTCAGTTCCAAAGAAAACAACATCCTTTTTTACCCCGTGAAAAACATTACCTCAAAAAATTGTGTTTAGCCATAATCTCTGAGTTCCTGGCAAAGTAGAAAAAGCAAGTGCTGATTTTTTGAATCCCTAGGTGAAAAGGAGAAAAGATTATCTGCCTTAACTCCATCCTTTGCTGGCCTTTGGAATTAAGACAGGGAATTATTTTTGCACAGCAAAGGACCATCCAAAACAAGAGCAGACGCACACACTACCCAACACCTCATTTTAGTAACACAAGTGCCCTGGGTGCTGTAATGGTCATTTCTCTGTAATTCCAACAGCATCTGAAGGAAAACAATAGAGGAGGAGAGGCGGGGAACACTAGTGGTGTAAAGTTTTAAGTGTGGATGCAAGTGCTTTATGAAATATTGTCTGCCAAATGCTCTAATGCTGGAGGAACTTTGCCAAGCAGGAATTTGGCTCTGTATGCTTCTTTGTCCATTTATTGGGTTTCTTTAAGCTTTATCCCAGCTCTCATTTTAAGGTATTCTGGATGCATAAGTAGGTCTAAGACAGTGATGCTGCTATGAAATATTTAATCAAGAAATTAATAGGCTGGTCCTTTTCCAGGGAAACCCTTGAGCAGGATTTACCTTTTCGGTAAAGGAGTAGTCCCACTCTCCCTGTGATGGCTGCATTTATACCTGTACTGAAGATTTTACAGGTACTCTGCAAGTCCCAACTTTGCTTTCTAACAATCATGAATATAAAAATCATTGCTTCTTCCTTCATCCACTGACTGGTATTTACATCAGCTGATTCCTTCTTTTCTGCAGCCTCAAACAACAAAATCTCTTTGTTTGACTAGATAATGAGCTACCAGCAAGTGGTGTTTACTTAAAGCATCTTCAAAGAGTCTCAGAGCATGCAGGCCCCAAACAAAGCTACTCTATACAATCCACTTGGCTGTTTACAAAACTGCAAAGCAAACCAGTGTTTTCATGTTTTATTTGAGATAAAACCCATGTGGAAAAAGGCTAGTCTGATAGGTGGGGTATTTTGAGCAGTGCATATAACAACACCAGATATCTTGGTTAAAACAAAACCAGAGTTCAGAGCTGGCCCTGCTGGGACTGGCTGCAGAGATCTCAGTGTGAATAAAATCAAGCTTTTAGTCTTTCTGCTCATCAGCTGCTCTTATTTGCCACTGGAGCTAAGGGCTGAAGATGAATGTATGAAGTCATTAGAATCCTTTATGTGCCTTTCATGCCAAAGCCCTTGGATTCCCCTCTCATTTTTCCTCCCAAGCCATAAGCAAGGCCACCACTGTTTGCTACAAGCCAGGCATGATTCTCATAAAGTAGCTTTCAACAGCAAATTCCAAGAAATTGTAAAAATGCTTCAGGGTCAAAAAGATCTTTCTGGAGCAGGAGGATCAATCATGCACAGGTCAACAACACTGAGCATAGCTGAAGGCTGGTATTTCCTATAATTAAAAGTAAGTATTTAAGAATGTAATTGCAACTCACTAACCAAGAGTGCAGAGTTGCAGTTTCACCTACTAAAGCTCAAGCAGCCAAGTCAGATGGGCTGCTCCGTGACTGCATCAACATTTGAGCTACTGAGTTGTAGAAACAAAACATCAAGGGAAGGATGGGGATGATGTGTCTGGTTTCACTCACCTTGAGAAGACCTGATCAGGACAGCCCATCCTTTGAGTGTGCTATAACCATGAATTCTTGGGTGGGGGCAATGCCACTGGTGCCCTGTGAGCTGTGCCTGGCATGCACTGTGCCCCTGTGAGGCCTGGGAAGGTGCATCGTTCAAACCCTGGGCATAAGGCAAACCAGAGCTAATTTATGGACAAAGGATGAAGCAAGTGCTGCAATGCCTGGCTGCCCAGACCACAGGCATGCCTCAGTGCAAGCAGGATTTTGGGTGGTTGGCAAAGTTACCCCAGGCTGGTCTCAGCAGCTACAGCAGCTGAAACAGCTCCCACCTTTGCCTGCTCCCATCAATCACTCCCTCTGCTCTGACAGCCCACTTGATCCCAGTGCTTGCCAGGACACAGCACTAGTGAACAGATCAGGTTAGACTTCACTTCTAGGATTATTTTATAGCCTGGAGCAGTTCACATATCCAATTTAGCTGCTGGTTTACCATGTGCATGCCAGGCACCGGGACAGAACAAGCAGGTAAAGGGAGGGGACACAGGGGATGCTTTAGGCTGCTATTGCTGGTGGGGAAAGGAGCAGTGGATCTGCCCTGGGTTTGGAAAGCAACTGCTGAGGATGTGGGAATCCTTTCTGGATTCAGGTGCCTTCAATCTCTTCTGGGGCAATCTTGTCACTTTGAACTAAGTAGTCACTAGCAGACAGACACTCTTTAGCATTGCTCAGTTATTTGTAATTAAAATTTAAACCTTCCCTGTGATAGTGCTACTGTGCCAGCCTTCTAGATGCACTTTTCCCTAAAATCCCACTAATTTGCCAGTATCATGCTGTTGATGAGTTGCTCAAAACAGAACACATGTTGCTAAAGGCTATAAACACAGGGCTGTTACCTCCTTGTCTCAGAACCCAGTGCTTGAGGGCACTGAGTCTACCATTTAATTAACAGCCATCAGAGCTGGGAATTGCACGTGGTGGTACAGGAGCAGCCAGTGTAGAAACACCATCTGGGCAGACGAGTTGGAAAAGGGGATCTCTCATCCCTGCAGCCCAGGGAGCACAGAGGTGTCTGGGTTAGATCTCCATGGCTGCCTTAGCCACCACATTTGTAAATGCAAGGCTCATGCCAGCACACAAAGTATTTGTGGTTTAAGGCTACGAGGCAGCTCTAGGTAAGCCATGAATATTTGTGTCCCAGAGCAAGCATTTCCAGGGTAGCCAGACACCCCAGGAGAATGAGTGTGATTGAGCTGTCAGGCAGATGCACAGACTCCTGTCTAGACATACAGAGCACATGTCAGGACAGGGCAGGTGGGAGGACACACGTATGGGAATGTGGGTGGCAGCAGGAGGCTGAAGTGAGCAGTGTTCCAGAGCACAGATGTCCCAGCTTTCTGTCTGTCTAACCAGTGCCAGATGGCCTTACAGGGATTAGCTGGCACATGTTGTCCTTGGTCTTCCTTGAGGCCACATCCTGTCACAAGCCCATGTGAGATTTGGTGTTTGCAACCGTGCTTAAGAGCGCAGTATCACAAACATGGGCACATGAGAACAAATGGATTTGAGCAGAGAAGATAATTTGAGGTTAACGCAACTTTTAAACACTTGCTCCCAAATTATAACTTGTTTCCTTGAAGGAAAAACTATGTACACAATTCTCAAAAACTAGAGCCACCGCCCTTTGTTGCGGATTCACCTCTTTGGGAACTAAAGGGGAATTAGCAATTGGGCTGCAATGCACCTTTCCCTCTTGCCCCAGATTTAAGTGGGACAGATGATCCCAATCAATGCTAAAAGCTCAGGCTGGGCAGATTTCAAACCACTGTTGAGCAGGAGTCACCAGTCAAGACACAGCTTAGCAACAAAACCTTCCTTCCAGCAAAGTATCAATACATCCAGCTGGACATCTGCCCAGACCACAGAGCTGTTCAAACAGCCTTGCTGGGGAAGTCAGTGTCCCACAAGCCAGTCTCCAAGCTAGAGTCTCACAATAACTGTAACAATAAAATCTTTGCACCCAGTCATTAAAAGGAGGCAACGCTGTCAGTGACCGAAGGAAATGGCAGGTCCCTTGCTAGTTCAACAAGTAATTACATACCCTGTTTGTGAAAATGTTCCCTGCCAAAGGAAACATCATTTTTAATAATTTTTAAGAGGCTGGTTTTTTAATAGCCGCTCTATAAAGCAAGCTGGGAATAAATACCCATTAAAATCAGATATAGAACTCAGTGGTAAAGAAAAAAGCAAATGCAACGGGTTTAACTTGGTAAAGTTTCTCTCCTGTGTTCCCAGGCCCCGCAGAGCTGCCTTACTGTGCTGTGCTCTCTGCAATCCTTTCAGCAACTCCCCCATCTCCACTAAAACCCACACTGGACAGGCCAAGCTCTCCAGTGATATCAAATCACAAGGCCTTTTGCCAAGTTATCTGGACCTTTAGCCTCAGGCCCCTTTCCTTATTTTTTCCCAGCCCCTTCCTGCCTGATTTCCATCTGCAGAGAGCACAGACTGGTCCTTAGACTCAAGCTGGATCAAACAGGTGCCATCCATCATAGCATTTTGGGCAGAACTGGCTGTGACAGAACTGCAAAGAAGAAAAATGTCTAACAAAAAAAAAAAAAGAAAAGAAGAAGCATGTTTTTGCACTCATATCAAGCAAATTTCTAAGCATGAGAACTAAAATACAGCCTGCCCTTGAAAATTACATTTTTAAATAAGGGTGATCAGGTCCAGTCAGAGCAGAAGAAACTTCCACCTTGCCACATATGAGCAGTGCTCTCCTGAGGTTGTACTGCCCACATCCCTTGGGACACTGGCTCAAACTGGAGGCAGGAGGCAGCCAAAGAGACAAGCTGATTAAATTATATAAACTTACTTTGCTAGTATAAAAATAAACAGAACATTTAAATACTTTTTTTCTGAAAGCACTTAAAGCAGATATTGTTTTTTCAAACCTTCCCAAGATTTTTAAGGATGTTCCTCAAATTTTTAATGCAAATATCAAGAGAACATTCTGACTACCAGAGATGAAAAATGTTTTGAAAAACAATTTTACTGGAAGTTTCATAACTTGAAAAAAAGATGTTGTCATTAAAAAAATACTTTCACAGAGGTACCTTTCTGTGAAAATTTTGTTTTTAAAAAGGCTATTGATTTTCACTCCATTTTTTTGGACTGCTGCTAACAGGGTAATAGCTACTCCTATTTTATAAACAAGAATTTGGGGGCAGAGGTTTTGGGGTCTGTGCAGGTAAGTGCAGCCCCACCTTGGCTTTCAGCTCCACACATCTTCATAGTGTAGTTATACCTGGCATTTCCTACTGTAAAGTACAACCTGTCAGGATGCTGCAGCCATCAACTAAACAGCAGGGCAGCGGTCAGTCCTGAATTTCCATGGATGCAGAGCTCATGAGGGCTGGAATGCCCTCTCCATGCACCTGGGACCCCAGGAAGAGTCATGGCTCTTTTGAAGTGTGATTACAGCTGTGCAAATAATTACATTTTGGTTCCCTGGCTGAACTTGAAAACATGCTATTCTGTTTCAGGTCCATCCAAGATGATTTAAAATTTTTGAGTGCACCAAGAAATAGAAATCATCCGGCTCCCACCTGGGGTCAAATGAAACATTGCATTTCCAGAAGGCAAGAGATAAAATATCATTTTAAATGTGAATTTTTAGTCGGCGACGCTTCCCTCCGCACACTACAGAAATGAAACAGCTTTGAGGGGCTTGCAAATCAACACTGCAAATACCCAGCCCCCTTCAGAAGGCACAAAGGATTGCCACAGCATAGACAAGACAGGCAGGAGGAATGACAAAGTGGCTGTAGGGCTCATGCCACCCTGGCACCGTCCCTTGCCCCCTGCCCTTTTGGCCCAGAACAAGCAGAGCTGGGATGAGGGGTGCAGAGGGTCATGCCCATGGCCCTCCCTCGTCTGGGACTGCTCTTGTGCTACTAAAAGACCTCATCCCACACTGACTCCTCACAGCAGGCCCCGACTGCAAAGCTGGTTCTTGACTGGATTTGCATTTGGCTGCTCTTCTCCTTTGCAGGAACAGTTTGCAAAGGAGACTTCTGAAGTCTATAGAAAAGGAAAGGCCATGCAAATACTAAACAGGAAAATATTAGACCCTAGAAGTCCAAATTCAGCAAGTCCAACTGTATTGTGCCAAGGTGAATGCTGATCCCAATCACACAGTATTTCCAAGCACATTTGGAAAACAAAATTTGCTACTTATATCTTTGCTACCAGTATCAAAATAATTTGGAAAGTGATTTTTGATTTATTAAAATTAGCTTTTTTAATCTGGCACTTATCCACTCCCCAGAGGCTGAGGAAGCCACCAAGAGCATTGCCATCACTTGCTGGGGGACCCCACACAAGACACCAGCTGGGACACACATGGATCAGAGCAGCCAGTGCCCTGTGAGGCCTCAGGGCGTGGAGCTCATTTGGAGAAGTCCCCCCATGCCAGAAGAGCCCACCAGAAGTCAGCAGGAATCTGTATAACTGAGATTCTGTGGCCTGATCTGGGCTTACATAGGTGGGGTGGATGAAAGATGACAAATGCCATTGCCTGCCACAGCAAACGCCAGCTCTCATCCCCTGGGATTGCTATCCTGGCCTGGCGGTGGCCACACAGCTCCTGCTGTTATGCTGAATATAAATCCGCACAGAGCTCTCCTTCAAGTAGTTTGCATATAAAGTGAAGCTGGCATACTTTGGCACATAAAACTGGATTTAATGAAGGCCTGGTTTAGACTGCTTGGTAGCTGCCAAGAATATTTCACCAAATCAGAGCAGGCAGGGGGCCAGGCTCTTGCTGTTGCAGATGCATCAGGCTCCTATTCGGAGAGAATGGATGAGTCACACGGACAAACTGCAGCCCCAGGCTCGGCGAGGAGGGTGGAGGAAACAGCCTGGTCCAGCATGAAGACACAGCCAGTGGGAGCCCGAGCATTGCCTTTAGCAGCCTTGCATCCAGAGTGTTTATATTCCCAGCATGCATTTCCCTAAAAATATCCCAGCGCTGGGATACCTTCCCCATTTCTCCCTCTGCCATCTCCTCAGATTTTAGTTTGATGATCAGAAGTCAAACTTCTCCTGTATTTGTCCACACTCATTCTCTGTTTCTTAGCACAGAATAACCCCCAAAATCCCATCCAATGTTCTTCAGTCCCTGCAGACTCAAGTCCAACAGTGAAAATGAGATAGTTTAATTATTTGCCTTTTATTTAAATCAAAGCTGCAATATTATATTGGGAAGAACTTTCCCTCTATTACTTGTCAAATCAGATTCATAACATAACAGCAGTTATGGTTAATTGATATTTACCTACCTTGCATATACAACAAAATGAAAGAAGTTACAACATAAAATTCTGTAATAAAAATCCTCAGGCAACACTGTCTGGAAATTGGTGATTTAAGGTTTAGATTTGCCTTCCAACTCCTGGCTGCAGTAGAAGATTGAACAGAAATGGTCTTGTATTCAAGAGCTTTAGCAAGACATGAGAAAAGGGCCTGAGGTGAAGATGTTGGATTGAAGAAGACCCAAGGTGGGGCATCTGTCACAGCAAGAAAGGGGATCTGAGTGTTTGAAGATTGGTCACACCTAGCCTGATTCAGTCTGGAACTGAGGATAGAGAACTATGAAGACAACATGAACGGAATGGGTCAGCTCCTCAGTTAATGACACAACTGTGCAGCAGTCAATTTTACACAGCAAGTCAGTCCTTCTTTGGGCAGGACTTACCCTGATATCCAGAGCCAGCAGCCCCCGAGCCTGAGTCCTGCACTGCCAAAGGGGTGCAAGGCTCCTTTGCAATCCAAGGGTTTTCAGCCTTACGAACTGAACGTGCCATAATCACAAGATGCTACTGTAGTCTTCTTCACTCCTTGTGCTGATGCTCCAGGCAAAGTTTCACTGCAATGCACATACCCCAAAAATGTGCCTGTGGTTCTTGGAAGCCTAAATTTGAACTTCTTAATAGCATAACAAAAACAACTGAGAAGTTACTCAGTGCATCATCCATGGCATTTATTAATATTAGATCACCCATGCTCGCTGGCTGCTTTTCTGAGTAGCCATCAGCCGAGATTTATTTCCTTCCAAACTATTTCTCCCTTATTGAGTCAGAAGGGACCTATGTGAAAAAGTCATCCTTTGGAAAAATACAGTAAAAGAAAAATTCTGTCCTAAATTGCTCCTTTTCAACACAGTCTGCATTACAGTAGCTTGTAGCAGAATAACTCAACAGACAAGGCTGCCTTTCTGCCACAGAAGAGGCTGAGAGAGACAGTTAACACTTAATGTTTACATCCTTCTCTAGACAGATGGTTGTTTTCCTTGCCCAGCCAAATATGTATATCTGGCCTGTCTCCAGTGCCCTAGTGGTGCTGCTGTCATACTTTACCCTGCCTTCTGAAAAAAGAAGAAATGCTTGATGCTTTTTCTAACAAACCAAGCTAGACACGATTTCCCAAATCCACCAGTTTGGAGCAGTCACTGCTTAGCCTTTGAAAACCCTGGAGATGCAATGACAGCAGCTGAGCACTCATTATCAGCACTGTTGCTTCTTCTCGTGGTTCAAATGTCTTCAGCAGCAAAACTGCTGCAGATTAATCTTCTGCAGCTCCTTCTGCTGAACAGGGTAAAGGTGTCAAGTGCCCATTTACAGTTTTCTCCATAAATCTGTTTTTTCTCAGGGCTGAGAACTTTGCTGATGAAGAACTCCAGCAAAGGCCTTTCCCTTGACACCACCAAGAGCTGGATCAAGCCTAGAGCTATAAACATTAGCTTTCTCTGCCTCTAACAAAACCTGTGAGCTCCTGTTCTTGGAATTTTGCACTTTTCAGTCCAAGCTCGTCAGAGTCTATTTCTGGAAGCTTTCAAAAACATTCCAAGGAGCGCCTGTCTTGGAATTGCAATCATACAATGTATCTTTACATCCAGCCACTAAAGAAGTGAAGGCAATAAATAAATACTCTGCGAATTCTCCTTTTCTTCAGCATGTCATTCATTTCTAAGTTAGTTATAAGTTATAACCACAATTAAGCTGTACTTTTCTGAACTGAGAGGTTGCAGCTCTGATTTTTATTGTGGGTTGACTAAGCCGTTTGTAAGGGATTTCACCTTAATGCAGAAAATCTGCCAGCACCAGAACATGGCTCAGCTCATGTTCAGTCAAAGAACCATATCCATGAATTTCCTTGGACCCTGGGAGCATGTCTTAAGCCTGGTCAAGTATAAAAAGGAGCCTTCCCAAACACTTCATGGACTGAGTTAGGCAAAAATACTACCGTTAAGATTGCTCTTGGAACATCTCTTTTCCTTCACATTACTCACAGAGTTATTTAGGCTAAGCCATCTGTACTTCTTCAGCTGAGGTTCATCACAGCCTTCCCAACAGCTTCCTTCCAAACTTGTGGTGATTACATGAACATAATTAAGACACTATAATCCTCTTAAGTTTAATTAACACCTCTTAAAGTAATGGTTCCCTACCACAGATCCCAAATCAAAGGGAGCTTCATTCAAGTACCCAAATGAGTTTGGGCTGGTTTCCAAAAAGCTGATCCATGCACAATATTATGTATTTCCACAGGAGGAAAATAAACTAAAGCTATGGCTAATACATTTTCCTAGGGAATCCCCTATGTCCTTTCTCCACCACCACAAAGGATGAATCATCTGTAAAATGAGACAATATAGTACAGACACAGGAAGATTTTTTGAAGATGAATGGACTGATCATATAAATACTGCACAGATAAAATGAGTGTGTATTAGTCAGATATATTTACTTTTCACAGGCAGCCAATTTTACCTTATTGTCACTTAAAAGCTTGGAAAACATCATGTGAAGAGTGGGCATGTGAATCAAAGGAACTATTGGCAGAACGTGTTCCTAAATTTAGTATTTACATTAAGTGGAGGTATTTCAAAGAGTGACTTTTCTCCATTTTAAATTATTAATAAACTCCAGCATAAGATCAAAAATCAGGAACTTCAAATACACTGAAATCGTGGCTCCCACCTTCACTGAAAGAATAATTATGCAAGTGTTAGCAAGAAGAGGGATAAAAGGGGAGATATATAATTGGATCCATTGGTTATAGATGAGAAGAAAATGGTACATCAGTTCAACCTTAAGACTGGACACTGAATTCCCAAAAAAATAAAATATCAGTTGATATTTTAAATGAGGAGCAGAAGATAGCAAGGAGCACTCTTGGCTTCCCACTGACGAAAGAACTGAAAGGAAACCTAAAACCTGTGATTTTGGCTGCCTGGTTTTTCCTCCATACCTAAAGAACAGACAATAAGCATTCAAAAAGCAGTGTCAGGCTGGAATTCACATTGAACATCACAAACATGAATGCACGGTGGAAACAAAGACAAGGAAAGACATTCACTTGCACTGCCAGCAGAGCACCAGAGAGTAACATCTAAACTAGCAGGACTGTTGGTCATGGTCAACAAGTGTTGTAACTTCCTATGCAGAGCTTTCATCCCTCCTTTTCCCTTTCTGGGCAGCCCAGGCAGGGATGGAAATACAGCAAAACTGGGAAGCCATCTGCAAGGATCAAGTCAAGCCACCTCTGCATTCAAAGGCAAGTTGACTGCAGGTTCTTATGCTATCCACTCTGAGCGGTGCTATCAAGAAAGGGGACAAGATTTCAGGTGCCTCCATCAAACCTTGGAGCATGCGAGCTCTAGAGAGTGAGGGGCTCTGATCCTTCAGGATCTCCCATGGGAAGGTTGCAGCACAGAGTGGCACCAACCCAGATAATGAAGCTGTGTTATCGTGTGGTGCCTCTGCAGAGGGAAGGTAGGGGCAGTCCTTTGGTTTCTCCCTGAGCATCAGCACAACTCCTTTCCAAGTGTTCACACAACTGTACCTGTGCGGCTTGAAGTTTCATGAAGACATTGTCAGACTTTTGGTAAAACAGCAGAAAATTCCAGTCTTTCTGGATCAGTGAATCATGGTTTCCTGCTGCCTCAGGAACCTCTGTGTACCTTCACCATTAAGCTTTAAACAGAAACCAAGAGGAAGTGGATGCAAATCCTTGGAGGTGAAGCTAAACCATTCCCATCAACCAGATCCTCTCTTTTCTCCTCATCAAGACCTCTGGGGCCAACCCTTCCCCAGTTTTCATAACAGCAGGAATCTGGATTCATAGTTCATAATTCCTATTTATCCCTG
Organism: Origma solitaria; assembly: GCA_013397895.1. Taxonomy (NCBI): domain Eukaryota; kingdom Metazoa; phylum Chordata; class Aves; order Passeriformes; family Acanthizidae; genus Origma; species Origma solitaria. The sequence goes on along the minus strand of VZRL01006968.1, from coordinate 175,526 downwards.
AAAGAGATTACAGAACTCAGGATTTAGGGTCCTGGCACACATATTTAAGTTAAAGACTGTTAGCTTACAAGCAGCAGCTGAGTCAAATAACTTTAGGCAGCTACTAGGTGGGGACAAAGTGTGCACTGATGTACACACACCCTCTGTTAATCAGGATATCCCAAATGAGCTGCTGCCTTGATGACTGATAAGAAGGGACTCAAGACCTCTTTTTCATCTGTAGAGTCACAGACCTGCAGAAACATTGCATCCCTGTTTCCATAAGAGGCCTATCTCCGAAGTGTTGCACATCAGGATATCCTGATAGGCAGGAGGGAATATTTTTGGGCAAGAATCATAATTCTTTCCTGACTGCTAACATCTGTTTGCTAAAGCCTACAGAACTTCCCTGGAGTTTTGAGGTTTAAAAACATTGCTTGAAGATGACATACTAAATATTATTAAAATGTGCCTCATAATCCACACCCAAACCCCCCCAAGGAACATTTCAATATTTTCAGTCTTTGGTCAACAAAACTTTTTTTGACTGTTTTTAGTTCCTTAAATGATGGGTATTTAATTAAAAATGAGCCCATGTACCAGTATTGAGAGGGAACTAGACATAGTTCTAGCCATAAACCCACAAGACCAACTTTGAACTGGGCTATGATTGGAAAATAGTGGTTGCCTCCAACATCATCACCTTATTGGGAACTGGGATAATTTGCAAACACACTCACTGAGCCACCACGTATAGGTAAACAAATGGCAGACAGATATTTTCACTCTCAGACATCCTTGACAGGCCTGCAGTGGTGCAGCATTACTCCAGAAAACTGGAGTCACCATTTAGAAGGAGCCTCACTCCTCTCTGGGCACAGCCGTTACTTGCCAGCACTCTGCTGACCTTCTGCAGACACCACTCCTCCTCCTCCTGGGTGATATTCATTGACACTGATCTCCCACAGTCTTGGTCTGCATGAAATTTACTGAACTTTTTCTCACTTTCCCCTTTCCCCTAAAATCAATCCCGTTCACATTTGTGATTTATGAAGCTTCTCCCTTGCCACCCCTCATTTGCTTTGTGTCACTGAGTGAATGCTCAGGTAGACGGACGAGACATTTTTAAGATCCCAGGTAGAAACTCACACGTCTGGAAACCCAGGAATTGGCAGATTCTGGTGAAGAGAGCCCTTCATCAAATAGCCAGAGAAAGGCAATTCTTTCTGCTGATAACACAGACATATAGCACTATTCAAACGTAGGTGACTGTTTTTTGGAAATTTTTTTGAAGATTCTAACCAGAAATGTAGCCTTTGATTTTTGAATCGTGAGTGACTACACCTTCCCCACTGATCTCCTCCCTGCAGGTCATGCAGATAAAGACAGCTCTCTCTTCTTGCTCTCTTCATGTTAAAACAAATAACACTTTCAGTCACCTCTTGTACAAAAGCCATTCTGCACCCTTGATCTATTTTTGTCCTTCTCTGTACACTTTATTCTCTTTTTAAGTATCAAATAGCATGTGAAGTCTTTAAGGGAAAGATGCGCTGAGGATCTGTACAAGTTTGGTTTATTCTTTTTTCCTGTTTTGGTAGTTCTTAAAATCATTTAATCTGCTTCTTACTTCAGCTGAGTGTCTATTTTCAGACAATCACCTACTGCAGCTTTTACTGAAAGAGTTGGGTTTCAAAATATTCCTACTCCCTAGGAGTTAGAGTTGCACATGGATGATGAAATCCCAGGCTGGTCACAGAGGGGATATAACCGGACTGGTCAGGGGGATATGGCAGTCTAAAGTGACAGCTCTCTGAGCTCAGGAACCAACAGAGCATCCCAACACTGCTGGGAGGCAAACCTGGCCTGTCAGCTCAACACCTGGATGTGCACGTGGTTCCTACAATCTGACACCACCTCCACCAGCAAAGCACAGGGCAGGACTTCATCCTTTAGGCAGGCAACAGGCAAACATCGGCATGGCCACAACGTGTGTTTATGTATGTATAAATACATATGTTTATATAGGTACACATATAGGGAGATTTTTAATAAAGTCACTTTGAACTTTATTTTTAGGCCTGCTGAAAGCCACAGATGAAGAGGCCTGCTTTTTGGCAGTGATCCAGCTGTGCAAATTTTCAGCATCTGGAATGCTAATGAGGCCAGCTCTATTTAAACGAGCTCCTTAGCACTGCTTGTGCCAACTTCCAGAAACAGCAGCCAAAGAGCACTTAGCACAACGTGCTTCATAAAACATGAAAGGACGGCTCAAATACCTGTTTAAGGCTTGAGTGAACCCCCTTTCTCTAACAAAATTCATTCTTTTTGATAAGGTCAAAGCTATTTCTCATGTTCGTTTGCCTTGGATCTGTTGGAGTCTATCAAAATACACTGGACTGGCTCAAATCAGCTCTGATGCTCCATGTGCAACTGAGTGGGCTGAAAAACAGCTCCCTTTAGAGATTGCCCAGCACACAGCCAGCTCTGGGGTTCCTCATCCCCACTTTTGCACATCAATAAGGAGAAATCACTTTCAACCAGAGCAGCAGATGGAATTTGCCTTGTCTGGGCATGCACTGAGTATGTGGAAGCTTCATCATCATTGTACATTGTAAAGCCTGCGGCCCAGCTTACACAGGTCACCTTCTGCCTTTATAGTTCCAAACAAGCCATGCTATCCCCAAGATATAAAGGTAAGATTTCCAGGTACAAATCAATCTGCTCCCCTCCTCCATCCATCTGATACCTCTGACAACTCTGCTTTTGTTCAGGTTTACATCAAGACCTTGCATGGTGCAATATTTCTTATTTATAGACAAATGGATCACGATTTTCTCAAAGACGGCAGCCTAGGATAGGCCAAGTGCATTTGCTGTAATTGAACTCCAAAAAGGAGGCAGAGAAAGGTTCTCTCTTTTCTAACCCTCCCCAGAGAAAAGCAGGTCTCTTCCAGTAAGACACAGCAAAAGTTAAGGCCATTTTACTAATGCTTTCCCAAACTCCATTTCCAATCAAACTGACAGTAATTCATGGAGCCTCATGCCAGCACCAAGGCAGGCATTAAACATGATAAGTACTAACCTTTTATATGAAATCTAAAAACTAGCTCTGTCTAGACAGGAAAGGATGAGTAATCAAGCTTGCCAATCAATCCAGCTGCATAGGTTTGTAAGGATATTTGTTTTAGTCAGCATTTCACTTCGAACTGGCACGTTCCACCTTCTGCTGATACTCCTATTATGCTTCAGTTTAATTTTCTAACCCCAGGCTCATGAGGCCTCTAATGAGAGAGGTCCCTTTACTTCCAACTGGCAATGCCTTCCAGCTTTGCACAGCTCCTGTTTCTCCTGGCCTAGAGAACAAAATATATAGTTTTCATATACAGTTTTCATATATAGTTAAAATTTTTTCATAGATAGTTAAAATCCAGTCTGGTGAGTTATCCTAATACTGGAGTATTAGGAGAAATCTCAGTCAAGGGTAGTCAGTGGGACTGCACATGGGATTGCACATCTGAGACCAGCCATTCCACCCAGTATCATTATTTGCTCTTATTTTCGGTGTCACCTGATTTTTAAAAACTCAGCAAAAAGTAATATTCTCTGGAGGAGAGGGGAACCTCAGCCTTCAAAATGTTTATGAGAATATCCTGAGTTTGTTTAATCATGAGATTTTGATCTTTCCTTTGCTTTCCAGTAGAACAGAAGAGTCAAAAGTGCTCAGAGGCTGTTCAAGACTTTAGGTAATTGGTGACCTTAGGAATTTTAGGAGAGCTTAGGACTAACTACTGCTCTCAAAACACACAGTACAGAAGAGGTTTTAGTCTGTGGGGCACTGCTTATCATCAGCTGCTTACAAATCCACCCATCTATTACCCTGAACTTGGGAGGTGACCCCACTTGTGGCCATTCCTGTTGGCTCCCTGCAGACACATCCAGAGCAATTGCTCTGAAAGGAGGTGGTCATGTTTCCAAGACTGCAAAAAGAGCTCCCCAGATCAAAGGACTCAGCTTCCAAGAGCTTTGGCTCCCAGAAAGGAACTGGCTTGGAGTGAGTGGCCACTTGGTAGAACTGCTCGAAAAGACCATTGGGATTTTTTTCCATATGTCTATAATCTAGAAGAGTACATATATTATGGAAGAACTTCAGAATTTTTCTTGTATTATTTGTGGAATATGAGTATTCAGTATCTTCAGATATTGGCCAACAGCCCAAATTCCCAAAGTTTCACTACAACAGAGCCTTTGTCTGAGATCTCATCCCAAGGTTTATTTCTCAGTGCTCAGTGCTCTCACTGAGAGGTGTCAGTCACTCAGCCAGGGCACAGACACAACTCCTGCTGGCAGAGGAACTGTTTACAGCTCCTTCCCCTCTCACTTCCAGCCTGCCCGAGGAGAACCAGGAACAACCACAAGCAAATTCCCATTTTCCAAACCACCTGTAGGTGGGCTGCAGCAACACGTGATATTTTATTCGCCCATGTCAATGGTGGAAAACTACACTTTTGTGTAGAAAGCAAGCAGCCAATAATCCATATTCTCCTTTTAGTTCCTTTGGATGAATTCAACTTGTTAAAAGAGGGCTTTTGGCTCTGATAAGCAGAGGAAATGGAAAAGCTCAGCTCGGCCTTTATCTGAGATTTGCTTGCCTCAGTCTGCGGTAGGTTTGAAACTTGTAAGTTTTTTGGATAGCACAGTGGTTGGCTTCTGCAGCCATGATAGGTTTAGACTCAGCCTGAGCGGGATTCAAGATGAGAGGAGCTGGTAGAAATGAATGGCCAGATAAAAAGCTTTCTCTGGAGAGTTTCCAATACTGCCACCTATGCAAACTGAACTCTGGCACAAAATCTGGAAAAATAGTTGGCTTGGATTTGTGGTGTTTCCCTTGTACTGTGGGAAGCCTGTAACCATAGCAAGTATTATTATCATCTCTGCTTTAAATATAATATCTAGCCCAATTTAGTTTTGTCTACAGCAATAAATGACAGCTCAAAATGTACATTTATACACCAAATTTCATCATAGAATCACATAATGGTTTGGGTTGGAAGACACCTTTAAGACCACCCAGTTCCACCCCCTGCCATGGGCAGGGACACCTTCCACTCTCCCAGATTGCTCCAAGCCCTGTCCAACCTGGCCTTGGACATTTCCAGGGATCCAGGGGCAGCCACAGCTTCTCTGGGCACCCTGTGGCAGTGCTAGGAGAAAGTTGGATGTGAAGGATCCTCTGCCATTTGTTACTTCAGGACAAGAGCTATATTAATGCAAAAGAAAAATTTTCAAGGTAATTTAGAAGGGTTTAAAGGGTTCACTTTGGGAATGGAACTTGTGTCTCTCTAGGCTGTTGAACACAGCAAGCAGCTTCTTTTCCCATGAAAACAGCAACAGGACAGGCAGTCATATAAATAAGTAAATGAATGAGTGCTGTCTGCATGAACATGAAATTTTAAAAAGGCAAAGTGTCCAAACACAGCATTGGAGAGCAAAGTCACTGTGCTGCTACTCCTGGACTACCACTGTGGCCAGAAGATGAGCCAGGGAGAGAACATAAAGCCATCTCCCGCTTAACACTGAATACGAGTACAATCAATACTATTAAGTCACTAGCATGAGAACTATGGGAAATAAAAAATGCCTAGAAGAGAGGTATAATTTCCAGCCCTCAAACATCACATTTCAAAAATGTGTTTGAAATAGGCATTTCCTACCCACACAAATCTAGCTTTGGAGTTAGATGAGTTTGGGACATGGGAAGGCTTTCAGTTCAGACACATATTTAAGTGGCTTTTGAGACTGTTGAGAAAGCCTATATTTCAGATATTAATATAAATCAGATACTATTTGTACAAAAGTGTTCGGTTCAAACATTCCCTCCCAAGTTTAAATTTGAAGAACTGAATGCCAGCTAAGACTGACAGCTCTTTGCATGGCACTGGTGGCATAAAAGGAAATCTTTTCAGCAATCTTCCCCAGAAACATGCAGAAAGGCTTATATATCATTAAGCCTCAAAAGGTTCTTGGTTGCAACGCAGGCATGGTCATAAAATATTGATAAATTTGGACTTTACCCAGGAATTTCAATGCCCCACAAAAATACACCATAGAAGTGATAAGAGGTCACCAAATATTCCCATCACCTTTCTGACAGCACAGTCACAGCCAACATTTTCATCCATACTAGGTTTGAATACGCAGAGCAAGGCTCTCTAGTAGGTTCTGGTGATGTGTGCAGAAGTGTTAACATAGCGCCTCTCGGTTAGTGGAGAAAGCAGCCAAAATACACCAGTAAATTCCTTGCTAAGATTATATTAAAAAGCACCAAGCCTTGCTGAATAATTTAAAAAATGCTAATGATTAATAGAAAAAGCAGCCATAAATTAATGATTAGACAGGCAATCAAATCAACTACTAAACTGATCTGTTTCTAAATAAATCAGTATTTTTTATCCATGATAGGAAAAAAAGAGAAAAAACCCAATAGAATAAACTTCTGAAGGTTAGGACTTGGACCACTATTTCTGCTACACCAGCTGCCTAAAAAGTTATATTTGAGAAAGTACTATTTGATTTTGGTGCCTAAGTCTTTTTTTAGACTGAATTAGGCATTCAAACGCCTCAATCTAAAGACATCTAAACACCTCAAAGGTTCTGGGGCACAGGACCAAGTTAGGAGCTAGTTTAGGCACACCAAGATGCAGACTGACATTGATTCAATTTTTTTTTTTTTTAAATTTTAAGAACTCTTAGTGAAAGTATGTTCAAATTTTTAAAATTATCTTAGTAACTTGGAGGATTAAGTGATTTGCATTACCTTTAATGTATGTCTACATTAAATGACTAATCTATAATATTATGATGTTATCTTATCTATAAGCTTACATATATTAACAAGATATTATTACTATAATATTATATATTATAGAAATAATTTATAACCTATATATAGTATTTACTCTATATTATATATATTAAAAATATATATGTCTAAGTATATATTATATAGTACATGCCATATATCTATATATCTACATCTCTCTATATATAGGTATATAAAACTAATGTCTGTTTTAAAAGCGTAAAGAACAGAACACATAGTTTAGCTCACTCAGGTTTGCATTCTTGCTTTTCTTCCAAACAAGATTATTTTTTAATTCCCCATCTGACTTAGCTTAAACTTCAGGGAATATTAGGCATACACTTGTAGCTAAACAGTTATAGTAAGTGTGGTGTTGTATCCTTTCCTAAATCAGGACAAACACAAGACGACAACAAATGAGCAATTCCTGGTTAATGAGACCTGGTCACAACCCATACCTCAGAGCAGCCCTAGTACATTATAGCAGATACACACAGTGAGTGAAAACAGTATTTACAAAAACAAAAGGAAACCAAGACCATTTCCAATTACTGTCTCCTGTTTCGCTCTCCAGTAGGAGCTGGTTAATCACCGGAGTTGCTGGTCATCAGGATTCATAGAAATTTTAGAGCTCCTTAGTCTTTGAAAAGCTCAGTGAGATGTGAAATAGGCCAAGGATTTATCAACTGCTTATAGGTTAACCTTCCATCAGCCTCTCAACTTCACGTCTTTTTTATATAAATTTTATATATATATATATTTCTATTTGGCTTGCAGCAAAAGAGGTCATGTTTAGTAAAAGGCATGTTCTGAGATAGTTTTGCCAAGTCATTCATTACACAGATTTCCACCCAAGCTGTAGTTCCCACACTGCTGTGCACTTGGAACAGGATCTCAGTGAGGGGACAATTGTGCTGCTCGTTGTAGATGGTGACCCTTCTATTCACTGCCTGGGGTTCTAGAATGTTCAGCTTGATGGGGGAAGAGAAGCAGCACCACACTGCTGGAAGTCTCCAGGCAGAGATGTGAGAGGTACAAAATCCACACTGAAAGTCCTAAAACTCTATTAAAGTTCTTGCTAGATGATATTGAAGGACAAGGTTGACTCCAGCCCTATGCACCACCATAAAAATAATATGTTGAAAACTCCGAAGGCCCTCTGACATCTTCTGCAGGTTTCAGTGTCCCTTGTCTTTCAAGCCTGAGGCTCTAGCTGTGCTCTACAGCATCGGTCAGGCAGGGAGTGGTGGCAGAGGTTCTCCCCTTGGACCCACACAGACACAGCCACATCACTGCAGCACAGGGAGGAAATGCCTGGAGCCTCCGGGCTGAGATGGGACATTTCTGCCTCATCTACAGTGGCAGCAGTCAACTACTCAGTATTGACTGTGTACTACTCCTGTGTATTTAAGGACTCAGTAAATAACTACTCAGGGGATGGTTTTTTCAAACATACCAATGGTATTTTCATCAAAAGACCCTTTTAACAGAAATAGACGAAGGAGAAAAAAATATTTATTCAGAGTGTGTTTCAGGGAAGCTTCGCCGGCTGGTGTTTTATGGTAAATGATTACGGTGTTCTGGGACAAACAGGCCTGGCGGGCCAGACTTACACCTATCCTTGAACGAGGACAGGTGCAGGAGGAATAACTCATGCCTTGTCTGCTCAGGCTCTCCTGAAGGAGAAGGGATTTTTCCATCCAGTCTGCTTGAGAACAGCCCTTCAGTATCCAGAGCCCCTGGAGCACAACATTGTCCCCATCAGTGTGACTCTCCCTTCGCCAACTCTTGCTGAAGTTTCCCAAAGCGATATTGGGAAGTGGTGGCTTCAGCCCCACACCCTCCAGAATTTCTGAGCTGCTGGGTCAACGTTCAGCTCCTCTTTTGGAAGAAAAGCTGCAGTCCCATTCAATTACATGGTCCAGGCAACAAAAATATCTCTTAACAACATAGCCCAGAAAAGTTTCTGAAAAAGGAGAATAAGGTTGTTCTAAGCAGCAATGAGCCATAACCTTTCTTCTCATCTACAGAAGGTTCTTCCTGAGTTACTGTTCCTATCTTCAGGCAGGCATTTTAGGTGGTCTCTCTTTTAGGAGCACTTAGGAAATATCCCTCTTTCTAGCTCTGCAGTCAGCTGCTCTTAAGTCTGCCTGCAACACCAGACCCTGGGAAATGGCAGGAAAGGATGGATCCAGTTGGACTAACACTCAGAAAACTGCTCCTACCAGGACCTTTCTCACACTTGCTCGGACAGCTTGGAATAGTATTCCTCTAAGTGACTCATATGATGGCATACAGTCGGTAAGGCTGGGGCCTTTTGTACAGGGATACAAGGCCATGTTGTGCCTCTGGTCAAAGCAGGGAGAGATGCCACAACTCTTCCACATCCAATGAGCAAGCAGAGACTCGCTGCCAGTCGTGCAAAGAGGGACACTTGAACCAGCCAGCAACTCACTCTGCTCTCAGGAAGGTATGCAATCAGCCAGCCTGACACTAGCAGCAAGGTCTGAAAGCTGCAGAAAAGCAAGGAATCCTCCACATAGATATTTTTGGTTGATCCAAACAGCTGAATTTTGAGCTGTGTGTTAGGATTGGAGACCAGACTCCTGCATTGCAATCCCCTGTATAAAATAGGGGCTCCAAGAAAGTCAGACACTTATAGAAATTTGTGTGCTCTGGAGCTCAACATGCTGCTTGTCCAATTCATTTTGGAGGTTTAACCTCTTGCAATTCCCTCTGTGTCACTCCAAGGACAGATGTGCTCTCTCAATGTGACTCAGTCCAAGGAGGTCACCTGATTCAGTGACAAGCACCTCATCCTGTAACAAGCCACAGAAGTCCCACTAGGGACCAATAAAGGACAGTGGCCCAAGGAAAATGCAGTAAGATGGGCCTGGCATCCCAGTGTGGCTGATCTCACTTGGCAGAGTGCTCAGAGCTTGGTGAGTTACACAACTTTACTATGAAGGATCACAAATGTTTGTATCCAACAGATTTCCCAGCAGTGGCAGTTAAAGCCACAAGCATGGCAAGACTGCTCTGCACATGTCCAACAGCAGCAATGCATCACGCAAGCCCCTCCCAAATGAACTTTTTTAGGCAGATTTCAACACAGATCTCTCCAAAATGTCCATAATAGATTGTTACGTTTCGAAGAAGTGTCCTGAGATCACTTATACCAGTAAGAAAAAAGCCCCACAAGGCATCAGGTTCACCCAACTCATTCCATGATGGGATCTTGAGAACATATGTACAAGTCTTTCACAGCTGAGCTGAAGTGAGCTACTGCACAATGAGCACCTGCTCACAAGGCAGGTTTAAATCTAAACTCAGTCTAAGTGGGCAGCTGACTATTTGATGTGGTCCCAGGACAGGTAAGAAGTTGGTTTATGCACTCACAAGCTGCAGGGGCAGAAGAGCCATTCAGGTGGCAGACAAGACTAACAGATCCTTCTATCCAGATTTTCTGAAGATAGAAGGTTACTACAGACTGTTTCATGCACTGTAAAACACAAAGCCTTCACTGCCATATTACACTTTACCATGAGGTTCCTGCATTTACAAACTCGCCTGAATTAACACACTAAGTGGGGTTAGCCTTTCTTTGGGAAACAATGCAAATCTACTCAGAAAAGCATTTCTGGGAAACATGGACAAACACTGGGCCAAAGTCTCTGCTGGCCCAGCTCCACTGAAATCAGAGCAGCAGCAGATAATTCAGCCATACATTCTTAGAGCGTCACTGCTCAAAAATCTCTCCCAGATGGGAACAAAGAAACAAACAAGAGATATTCTCATTAAGAAGAAATTAGAGAAATTTATTTAATCAGAGATAGAAACATTCAACTCCTACCTCTCAATATACCAAGAGTTTCCCAAATGACCATCAGTTGACTCTACAAAACCTCTGAAGTTCAGAGGAACTAGCAAAGAGAAACAAACAAATGAAAGGGAGGTGCTGTTGAGGGGAAAACAATAAATTGTTTTCCTCAAAGCTAATATTTCTTTTTAAGAGAGCAAATTGATCATTGTTTCAGTCAACTTAGTACACATCGACTCTATAAAAAAGGATTTTTAAAGCAAGTAAAAATTGCTTAACATATTCAAATTGGCATAACTGCAAGAAGCAAAATGCTTTAAAATTAGTGCTGCCAATTAGAACACCACAATCTTCCAGTCAAAGTGCAACAAATGACCACATCAGTCCTGCTAATCATTTCTGATGCCATCAAAAAGGAGGGCTTCAATTCATCTTCCCTCTCCAGCAGCTCCCCTCCTTCCAGAGAAGGTGGTGTCCTTCCCGGGAAGGGCAGTAAGACATTCCTGGCACCACCATAAGCTTTTGCAAGAGTTGGCTCATCCCTCAGATGAGTGGTACCACAGCTTCGTGGCTGATCTACACTTCTGTAATTAAGTCATGATTTACCTCAAGGAGGAAATATTCAACCAGGTAACATTTCCCCAGGACCCGTGAACTGTTCACATACCTTCCAAGTCCACTGGAGTAAATGCTTGCAGCATCTAGGAGATGCCAACCTGCTCTTTCCCTCTGGAAAATGTAGGTATGAAAAGAGAAAATATTCCAGCTCCCTCTGTCTCTGTCCACACAGGGCTTGTCTATTACCCAATCAGGTGTTCACAAAACATCAGCACTCTGACAACACTCTTCATATTAAAGGAAGCTAATTCCCTGCCACTGGCACACTGCTAAGACATGCCAGTAGCAACAAGAATTAGGATGCTTTAGCAGGTTTGAAATGGACAGAAGATATACTGAAGTTGTTAATTTTTATGTTTGCTGTCTCATCAAGATCCAGAATATTCTCTCCTGTGGAGCAGTCCACCAGATGTGCTCAAATTACACATTGCTTCCACCCAAACAGCATCATCCCTACACTTTGTGAGACGTTTAACAGACCTGAGTGTATCTGAGGCTTGAGGTGTCCTGAGGTATCTCAGATTCCAAGCTGCACAATGGCTTCTGGCTGCAGCCATCTGCAGGGCTGCAGCCTCAAGGTTTTGCTGGAAGACCAATGGATTTTGACACCTCATTCTTCAAATGAGGGATATCTTTCAAAGGAAAGGGCTCCAGCCACAGATGCAACTGGAAATAGAATGTCATCACAGGGAAGAGTTGTAGGCTGAGAATATCCAGCCAAAAAGTTTGAGCTCATTTCAATCTAAGTTAGATCTGAATCCTTCAGTGCCTTCCAAATCTTTTGCAATACCAAAGTTTTTGGTACTGTTGAAGTTTTGGGTTTACTTTGTGTTTTCAGTGTCTAAATGCAGTTCCAGTTAGAGTATTACAGCTCTAAAAATCCCCCTTCAAGCTGCTAATAAGTGGTTTCTCAAAAAAAAGCAGACCTCTAACACAATACAGGTTTCATCAGCTATGGTGGTACCTAAGCACTGCAATGGAGGGGGCATTTGACTTTCTGTGCTTGGGAACAAGAACCAGAGAAACACTGCCTTCCGCCTCTGTATTTGATGGGACAGATTTCCCTTTCCTCCCTTTTGGCACAGAATTGCTGCCATAGAAATTAATCACAAGAGTCTCATAGTGGTTATCAAATTTATATATAAGTGATGATGGAACTTGAATAGTTTCAAACACCTGCTACTCATTGTGTGCTATTCTCCACCTTGTGATTTAATGAGGATTTGTGACAACTCAATCAGGTCCTACTGAGACACATGCACTGTCTCTCACTTTATCCAACAGCTCTTGTGAGGCAGCAAAGCAGCTGGACATGGAAAAATATCCACTTGTCAGTCCTTGCATTTCTCTAGTGTTATGTGAGGCTTCATTATAAACCATGGGGGTAATTAGAATTAGAGATTTGATTAATTTGTCAAATATGAGCTACATAAGCAGTTCACACACTCTCTCAAAAATTATTCTTAAACTCTTGTTTTTCTATCAAGAGATTTTTGAAGGATCAGTAAGGCAATCTATTCTGCTGGAATTACGAGGCAAAAAAAAGCTTTATTTGTACCCAAGATGGAGGAAAGAGCTATTAAATAACCCAATTATTTTTATGGGTTTAGATTTTTATTGCTAAGTATGTTTGTTCTCATCCCTGTTGTGGAAAACACCAACTTGCCTCTTCTAGCAAGCAGAGAAATATCAGCAATAGAAGCCAAAAGAAATGGGTGAATTCAGCTAAGCCCTGACTCCCCAAAGCTGGTTTTGCTCCACATCTGTCTGGATTTCTCAAGGAAGCCTCTGACCCCACAATACCTCCCTCCACAGTGTATCCAATACAATGCAATAGCTTCCTTTTCCATTTAAAATTGGGAGCACTCATATTTGGACATAGGCTAAGCAAGGTGAGATTAAATTCCTTGATTCAGAGTTAAGCTCTTTTGATGATACTATAATGTATTTTCTCAGGTTCAAAATACTCTCTGCATCCTCTACCACATGAGAAAATCACTTTCACCTGCTACAGCATCTTTTACCCCTGAGGAGCAGAGTTCTACGGAAAATACAGGCAGAACTGAGTACTAAAATTTATTCTCTTATTGTTCTCTTGGATAACTGGGCTTTTTTAGAATTTTGTTGGTTTGTTTTGTTGTTACACAAAGTACACCTGCTTTGGAGAGATGTGTCATGGAGTTTCACCCTGCTGAAGTCCTTTATTCTGACATTTGAACTGGAGACACCAAGATCTCCCAAGTAAAGTTTTATTCCAAACCCATCTTACCCAACAATCAAAGTCTGGAGGTTTTAGCTGTTCATCTGCTTTTTCCAAAAAAGTAGAATTCAGCTCAAAACCTAAAAGATAAGGAGAGCTAAAATCCCCAGCTCATCTTTAGGCCAGTACTGCAGTCTATGACATTTGACATTACTAAGAACAGTGAAGCTGAACTCTGACCTCTCAGCCACATCTTATCACAACTGAAATCAAAACTACTGAGAGCTGATGCCAGCCTGGAAACTTCTTCCAAAAAACTGATATGGTTTCAGAGGCTCTAGCACTGTCTTTCAAGTGTTTTATTTATTTTTTCCTATTGATTGCTTTGTTTGTCACATATGAAACCGGTTCACATCCTGGACATTCTGCAGTTGGTTTTTCTTGATAATTCTTACCCAAGGGCTTTGCAAGCAGATGGGTAGAAAGAAATATGTTCCTGACAGCCAGATGAGATCATCCTATATCATGTGTGAGCCCTCAGCCTCCCAGATTCAGACAATACCCTACAGATTTTGTATGTACCCACGTTATGTGAGGCCTCACCCTCCCAGATTCAGACAACACCCTACAGACTTTGCATGTACCCATGTTATGCAAGTGTATATCACAACAGTTCTCAGAAATGGGGGAATCTGGAACATTTCATCTTTTCTTGCTCTCAGTCTGTTGATATCTTGCTGAAAAAGGACATTGTGAGGAGAGACATGCTGCTCTGCAAGACAAGGGAGTGTGCAACAGCTGGATGGTATCCCTGCAAATCCAAACATTTAGGAACAGCTTAATCCAAAGGAAGAAAGTCATGGCTGTCTGTGCATTGAGAGATGCCCAAAGCAGAGCTGCCAGGGTGCTGCAGAAGTCTCTGCCATCCTCGCCCTGTTTTATCGACCTCTGGTACAATTTGCTGCCCAACACTAAGCTGCCTGTGCCAGGATGGTGTGGCAGGGGTACAACCCAGCACTGCTCCTTTTCCATGCCCCAGGCAGCAGAGCAGAACAGAGCAGTTCAGCCCACCCACCCACTGCCACAGCTTTCTCTGCATGAAGTACAGCTCAGCAGCCACTCTGACAGCATCGACTGAAAAGGAATGCTAATTTCCTCCTTAATTCAGAGTTAAGCATCACACAGGGATTTATTGGTACAGAACTGCTGTAAATAAAGACTACAGGCTTTGATTATGGCATAATTTGTCTACCATGAGTGCTACAGAAAAAGGAGTCTTGCCTGTAATATATTGGTTAAATATGTATAAACACCACAAATATTAATACAAGAAATGTAATGCAGAACAGGACTCAGGGAGTCAGCTCAGCTGAGAGTGCAGGAGCACAGGGAGATAACCCAGCAGATGCCCCAGGGGTGTAGAGCCATCAGACCATCCCTCCTGAAGGGCGATTATTTAGCCATTAATTAGGCAGATGCTAGTTTGGACATATCCATACTTGTGACCGCAGGATGGAATGGACCTTCTTCATACTTAGGAGAAGCCAAGTGTTTTAAAAAGCATTCAAAAAATACTAAAAGCAGATGGGCATTCAGCATGAAACATTTCAACTGTCCCCAGTTATGCACAGAAGCATCTTCATGCCTGATTAGCCTGGAAATCTAAAAATTTAATCCTCAGCTTCAACTGCAGATTTTCCTCAGCTTGGACCACTTACAAAAAGTTCTCCCTAGTGGGGAACTCCCAAGTATCCTCCAAGCAGGAGGTTACAGTTTACAGCTAAGTTGCTCCACATATGTTGAGTAATATTAAAAACTCACATTTAAAGAGTGATCAGATATCAGCAACTTGATTATTTGATAATTATACAGAGTTTTAGAATGGAGCTTTCTTTTATGATTTAAGCACCTGAAAAAATGAGGCAGGGTATAATATCTAAAGAGAAACATTTGGAGATTGGGGAAGAAAAATAAGAAGCTTAGGAATGGGACAAGGATGGCTTTCTACAGAAAATCCAAGTGTTCAAGAGAAACACTGGCTGGCCAAAAGCAAGGAGAAATGTGTGGAACAGATGAAACTACATGTGGATTTACCTAAGATCATCCCTACTGGAAATTCACTGCTCATCTGCAAGAACAAGGGATTATTTGACCATAGCTGGATAGAAATCAAAACCCTCAGGAACATGGTCTAAAAAGCAGAACAACATAATTCTTTATATTTTTCTATTTTGCTCCTTACATAAGAGTAGGAAGACTGGACCTGCTGTATCTTTGGGCTTCTTATGGAATACAGATTATTCTGCAAGTGTTTGGAGCTGCAGAAGTGCCCGTAACAGCTGGAATCATATTTAATGACAAGTTATGGAAGGAACACCGTGATACATGAAATAAAGATAAGAAACCACACAATGTCTCAGACAAGGTCACTCGAAGCCTTGTAAGACACAACAAAAGGGAACATCTCAGGAGAGATGCCCAGGTCAAGGTGCAACCCTGGAAGCAGCAGGGTGGCAGGAGCTGGCTGTATTCGAAGAGACAGGTCTAGGAGAGGCTGGAAGTTGTGTGGGGTTTTTTTCCATCACCAACTTTCTCACAGCCGCACAAGAAAATAGAAAAACCCCAAAACTGATCTTAAAGTGTCTCTAGCTTTTTATGAGGACCACACTTTTTTCTGAGAACTAGAATTTATGTACTTTTGTTCATACCAAAGCAATAGTACAAGCCTTTACATAAGTGTTTAGATAAATGTTTGTTAGTCTTACAGTCATATGTGATGACTAAACCCAGATGAGAAGTTTTGGCAGAGAGCAGCAGCCAGGATTGAAGGAATGTTTTACCAAAAAGTCAATAATAAGCATTTCTGTTTGCTTTAGGTTAGTGGATAAGGCATTCAGGGATATTTGAAGTCTTTATTCAGGTCCCTGCTCTACTTTGCTGTGCCCAACACACTGGGTTCATCTACAGGATTGTCAATTCTGATATAGACCTTGTTATAAACTTCTAAAGAAGAACCTTAACAGAGGTGGTTTGGATGAAGCTTTTCATCAAAATACATATGTTTGTGGTGAAATTTTGCACTGGGGAGGCTTTGCTCCAATAATACTGATTATCCCTCTGAAAAGAAAAAGTTTCCACCCAGGAGCTAGAAAATGATTGTGTTCAAAGTGTAAACCAGCTCATCCAAGAAATCAGATTATCTTCTAGATCATGCAAATAGGTACCTCCTTTTCTATTTAAATAATTGGTTAAAAGTAGAAAACTATGGATATTTGACACACACAGAAGAAACAAGAATGGCTGAGACCTGCATGGTTATGGTTGCTGTGCCGCAGTGCTGCAAGCCAGGACACTTATTTTGATTTCTACTTTTCCAAAGTGCTCTTGTCTGGAATTAGATTATATTTTCAGGAAACAGATGATTTTCAGCCAGATTTTTAGAAGTGAAGAGCTGCAAAAAAGTTCTTCAAATACTTCCTTTTAGTTACAAAACTGCATTCTATCTGATCTGAACAAAATCCAGGTGAATCCAAACTCCTGATTTAGAATGCATATTGACATAAATCTGTAGTGCTCATCACAGCAGAAGAATTCACTGCTGTTATACATGATTTTTACAATGATTTTATAACGTTTTCTTGAGGGCATCCTCTCAGACCCAGTTTTCAGGGTTTCATGGTTTTAAGGCTTTTGTTTTTTGAAAGTATAGGAATTTCAAAGCAGCAGGTATTTCCACATGAAAAGCCCTCACTGTTGACTACCAAGATCTAACACTGAGGCACACAAACTCCAGATAAAACCATGGATAACACAACATTCCCTCCAAGCCTTTACCACTGTCTAGTTGAAAAATTACAGCTTGCAGAGTAACTAAAGCCAGTGGGGTGGGTGTCTTATTTTAAGTCAGAAATGCACAATAATAAAACCAAACCAAAACAAAAAACCCTTTTACTAATGTTTGTTTATAATGACACTGATCAGACCAGCACCAGGGATATGTATAAAAACCACACTGCCATAGCTAAAACAGCATCCAAGATCAAATAATAAAACCTGGGATACGGTTTTGAACATACAGAGTTGATTTAAAGCTGCACAGCTCCACAGCAATGCCATTTTCTGAGGTGCATATTAAACTTTACAAACCCAATTTGTCATTGTCTAAAGTGCATGCTCTTAATTATGCTCCTGTTCAAAAAAATTTTATTTTTGCTTTGTGAAATGTGTGTATTGCAAATGGAAAAATTAAGAGAAAGAGACATTAAATGTAAGACCAAATAAAACCTTTTCTCATGAATAGTTAAACTGACTGTATTTAGTTTGCTTTTCTGTTTGTGTTTTTCTCTTAGCAACAAGGGGAAGAACAGCCTTTTAACTATAAGAAACCATAACAGTAAGAGCATAAGAATTGACATAGAAAATAGGATATCTGAAACTACCTATAACAAATAACTTAAACTGTTTAAACTACGAATTGAAGGTGTTCCTCTAACTTTGAAGGAACACAGTTTTGTGTAACTACAAACAAACATTTAGAATTGTATTTTACACAAAGACATTCTTCCCGAAGAACCTTAGGAAACCCCTGAGGACTTTTATTCAGACTATTTCCAACTCAGTGAGATTATTCATTTATTTAAAATTAGTCACCAGTTTATGTATTTGCAGAAGTGAGTGTGCATGAAAGATTTCTTATATCCTACTGAAATGCAGACACCTCTATAGCAAGACAAAGTTGTTCAGCAGCTCTACACCACAGAAGGGACCAAGAAACAAAACCATCAAGTTCAAGGAAGGCGGTACACAATAGCCTAAGTTAAAACTTCACCAGGACTAGACTTTACGTCATTTCCCCAGGCAAAAAGCACAACACAAGCTATTCAGCAATATGTTCACAAGTCAAAACTTTGCCTCTGCATCTCAGAGGTGGTTCATCGTAATTTAGCAAACCCCAGAGGCGAGTGCCACTGATCTGAGTGCCATTAGCATCACCAGCATGAGATGAGATACTGCACAGCAAAGCTTGGAGGGGAACATGCTCAAACATTTCCCAGCCTGGAGGCTGCAGAATTTCTGAATAACTAGAGGAGGTAAGTTTACTAAAGTATTAGCATACAGGTGACAGAAAAAAATAACCCTCTGAACCTGTTATCATCCTGTAAATCTCAGGCTGGGAATGACTGCCATGGCTTGTTAGGCAGGTCTCACACAGCCCTAAAGTCTCCCTAACACCTCGCCACACATTGGTGTGATGAGCAACAACAAGCCAGTCCTGAGCTCTGCTTTTCACAAACATATTCCAAACAAATATTGGTTGTCAGTAAACCACCAAGGAAAACATGCACACCTTTGTACCTTCCAGCATGGCTTGGAAATTAATGACCCATGAGTTGGCAGCGCACCTTCTCCTTCCTTGGGGTTGGAATAACTGAAGTAAACTACAATAGCAAAGTGCAAAACAGGATTTTAACAAGAGACTTCCTAGAACATGGGGGTCTCCAGCAAATTCCTTTTTCTCAATCTCCATTACTGTATAACCAGCTTCTGTTTGTGGGCTTTCTGAGGAAGCTCTTATCAGGTGGGGGAAATCAAGGGTCAGAAAAAGAGCTGGGCACCGCTTACGCCTCTCCCAGCTTTTCTTTCCCCCATCACCATGCTAATCTCAGCCTGCATATTGCCCACAGGTAAGAGTCAAGCCCTCCTGCAGCCCAGAAAACAAAAAGGCAAAGAAGATTACGATCTTAAAACCAGATGGGGGAGGCAGGTGGAGTCTGCTGCCGTTCCTTGAAGAGTCAGTATGGCTTTAGCAGGACCAGTCATGTGCTCAGTGATTTAGCTGACAGCAGGGATGGTGTCATCCATCCCCCTTTTGCTGTACAAACTTCAGCAGGCTCTGGGAGCCTTGCAGTGTCACCAGGACTTGAGTTACTCCTAAAAACCTCAATTGATCCGCACTGAAGGCTGCAAGAAAATAGTGCTGGCATTAAACACCTAGCACTAAACTGCCCTCCAGCATTTAGGACATACCTGCAGGAGCTGTTTGTAGAGCCAGAAGAGAGCAGCAGGTGCACCTGTACTGTCCCAGCCTTCTTTGGGAATTTCATGGTTAACTATTTGTGCACCTGACACACTGACTGTGACACCAAGTACTGCTCACACCAAGAACTGCTTGCTCTGGCCTGATCCCAGAAGCTCTGGGAGCTCAGTGCTAAGCAAAAGCTAAGAACCCTGAAGCTTTTGATCCACTCAGCAAACTGCATCTGATATCCCATACGTTTTCACCAGGACTCCTTGCAAACCCACTACACATCCTCTGAAGGCACACTTTTGGCTTATCACATGGCATTCCCACCAGAGCTGCCACACAAATACCTTGGGGCACAGAGAGATGTAAATAGGACAGCATCTCAACAAAAAAAGCACCTTTTTGTAGGATTTGGGGAACAATAACTTCCTCCCACAGCCTATGGCAACTTTGTCTAAGCAGTTCTGCAGACTGAGCAGCTCTGAACTACACTATCAGTCCTGGAGGAGAGACATTACCATAGAAATGTTTCCTTTTAGCATACTCCATGTTTCTTGTCCAGTTTCAGAGTGGAATTAGCTGCTTTCAGTCTGGATTTTCATTTTGACTCCAGCCCACAATTAAACTGTACACAGACTTGAGCTGTACACATTTATTGGAAGTGGCAGGCTCTGAATGACTGGTGTGCCTCCAAGTTTGGGAAATAACCACACTCTCACTGCATCCTGTCACATCCAGGGGAGCCTGGAACCAAATGTCACCAGCTCTTCTACCCTAAAGCACCCTCATGCTGTGTTTGGGCAAGCCCAGAGCAGGCAGTGGTACCTGTGAAGATCAACGGGACGTCAGTAGACATGCTGGAGTTTACATTTCCTGGAGGGCTTTTCATCAACAGGCTGACTGCATCTTTTGTTTATATAAAATAACAACTTGATCCCTGTTGGTGTCCTGCTGCCTGGGGTACACACTCAGAACAGCTGGTTTTAGTCCCTTTTGAAAGCAGATCCTTCTAATGCATCCTAGAAACGATCCCATCAAGGAAGAATTCAAGACAGAGAGACAAAGAGGTTACTGCATGAGGACAGAGTCTGCAGGCTTCAGCCGCAATATCTTTGGGGTTGACTTGTGACCTAGAGAACGGAGGGAATGTGATGGAAATCCTGAGTGTCCTATGAAGGCATCATCACTTGATGCAATGGAAAATTATACAAGGCTGCTTCCTGTGTGCTGGGGCTCCTACCATTCCAAGCTTTGCCTGCAGTAGGACTGCATGGATACACCTTCAACAGCAAGATAGCTAAACTCATCCTTAAATTAGCTATAGTCTGAGGTCCTCACATAGCAAAACCAGAAGCAGTTTAAGATAGTCCTAAGCAGAAAGTATTATGTTTGGTCAGACTGACAGAGCACAAATATAACCCTACTGCTGCTGACTAAACCTTTTCATTACAAAACACAAGCCCCAAGTACGTGCAGGAGCAAGTTTTTAGCATGAAACATGGAACTCAAAAAAAATCAACTGTTTACATGTATAATAGATATCTGAGAGAGAACTGGCAGGATGAATCAGAACTGGTTTGAAAAACACTCCCAGGACTTGCCTTTAACAAGGCTGACAACCTTTTGGTTTCTTAAATCATTGCATAGAGAGCTTTGAAGAAACAAAGAACACTCTAAAAACACATCACAGAGCCAAGTAAACACTCCACCCTAATAGGAAGTCTCTCCCCCCATTTCTGATCAGACATTTTTGTGTGTTTTCAAGCCTGAATTTCAGATCCAACCTCAGAAGTCCAGTCTAATGGCCATTGGACAAATCCCCAGTACCATGCAGTGAGGAACCTTATTCCAAACAGTATCCTCACAACAAAAATAAATTCAGTACTCTGGGTTTATGTTGGATTTCCTGAGTGACATATCTTGGTGCAAGGTACACAGGAAAATTCAGACTCAAGCTAGTTACAAACAACAACTTAAAAGCCATTAAAAACTCCAAACTGAAAACAAAGCTTCAAAAGTTGGCATCAGACTTCAACTGATTTTAATCCTGTACAGTTTGTGACAAACTCACACCAATATCATACATGATCAGCTGTTCTAAAGTCTGGTGCAAAATACATCTGTTTTAGAACAACTAAATCATCCAGCCCCTTTGGATTACCCTTTATTTTGTATTAAAATAAATTTATGGATGATGTCCCATATTTCTCTTCCCTGAGATCCTCCTGGAATGCCACTGAAGCTTTTTACTTTCATCCCATTGAACACTTCCTAATGCTGTCTAAGCCCCTTCGCACATTTCTGCCTAGGATTGTGGCTACCCTTTACAAGTACAATAGCAAAGAACTTTCCCCCAGAAATGGTAAAGAGAAGGTACTTTAGTACAACAACTGCACGGACAAGGAGGGACACTCCTGTAGCAGTCCTCAGATAACTTCTTCATCTCAAATATTAGCCATATCCAGAGCCAAAACATTTGGAGATCAAAAAAACACGGAATCGGAATGTTTTATCCATTTGCACATTTGGAAAAGGCAAGATTACTTTTGGCTTGTAGAGTGTGAGAAAGTTCCTACTCAAAGCATTTCCAAGAGAGAATAGGAGCAAAAAGCACCTTCACTCAAGAAATATTTGCTTCCAGAACATTACAGCAATGGCTGGTAGGGGTTGTGAAAAACTGGATGAGCATTAGTCCTCCTAAAAGCAGGATCGAACTCCAAATTTTCTGAAAAGCTCCATCCTCAATAATTAGTGTAATTGTTTTTTTCTCAATTGTTTTTCAGTTATTGTATGCTCTCAGTAACCAGCTCCACACATGCTTGAAAATACCATCCTGAAGGCTTCAAAGACTTGAAAAATTAGGAAGTGACTTTCCACTGGTTTAGTGAGTGGACCAGTATGAGTTGTCTGAACATTACCATAACAAACTACCATTACACCACTTTAAAATAATATTTATCGACTGAAGTTGTCTGTTACAAAGTCATCAACTTTGAGCAGTTTTAAAAAGGCATTAAATTATAGGGTGGAAGTGCTTAAACACAGTTTCATTTGCAGGACAGTTTTGCTGTTTTACCAAGAGCTGGCAGCCGAGGATTTCACATGTTTTAACAATCATGGCAATAGAGGGGGTTGTGGCTGATGTGACCATTTATAGTCTGATCCAAACACTACCAAACTCTGCCATTTACTGACATTCAGTACCCTCAGACATTTACATCTAATCAAGCAAGAGTGGTCCCATCAGGACTGGTTTGTTTTGGTGACCTAAACACCCAAAGCCAGCCAAGTGCTATTAGTCTGGATGTGGGGAAACATTTTATTGCAGGATTGGCATCAGTACCTACTCCACCCTCCTCAGAGTGCCCAGAGCCAGGGCAAAATGAGGTAGAAAATGCTGTTTCTAGGCAAGTATCATTAGGAATGCACCCAGATCTTATTTTCTCAGCCCAAAACCAAAGTTCTATGGCTGGCAGGAAGGACACCAACTTATAAAACAAGATTTCTCAAGTCTGTTCCTGGTCTATCACCTCCCTTGTGATCTAGGACAAATTATCTTTTCTCCCTCTGCCTTGGAAGATTTCTTATCTACTTCAAGCTCCTTTGGAGAAGCCAAGGACTAGGGAAGGAAGGATACAGCTCATGGTTTATTTATATGACCCAGAGGTACAGGATTCCTCCCACATTGTGACTAACATCAGTAAGATGCATTAGTATTTTTTTCCCATTATGTCTGCACAGCCCAACACCATCACGAAAGCACCACTCATGTCCTGCTTTAAGGGATAAACTTCCCAGGTAAGTAACAGACACTCCTCTCAGCATGTGCCATTCCCTGTGCGTCACTGAGCTCTCAAATAAATTTGTTCAAGGAGGAAGAAGTGTTTCAGTGAAGACAAGCAGAGATCAGAGCAGACAGCAGGCCAAGGAGACAGATACATACCACAGAATATTGTAAGAGAGGGAATGAACTCCTTAGTGCTGACTCGCAGTGTTTAGAGGGCAGCAGGAGATTGGTTTGCAGTGCCGGGCTCCCACCTCTCCTTCCATGCTCCAGTGATGAATCAGCAGTCTGACTTTCAGTCAACACAGCTGAAATGTTTCTTTGCTGTCCCCACTCATGATGCCCTGGAGTAGAGTCACAGTCAGCTGCTCTGGGATGAGGCAACAGCCAGTTCATCCTACAGCTGGAGAAGGGAGCAGTCGCAGCTGTGGCATTCCCAACAGGCCTCAGGTTTGAGAGCAGAGCTCCTGAGACAACAGGCTATGGACACAAGTGGCAGATGGGGAGAGGGCCACAGGGAGCTGTGCTCAGCAATCCTTGACAGCAACAGCTTTTCAGCCTGGAAGTTTCTCTCTTCAATTGTCTTCCCTTACTGTTCACCTTTGTGGTCTCCCTCACAGCTCCCACAGAGGCAGACCTGGCTAAAAAACACAGGAAAATCCCCCATAGGACCTCCTCCCTCCACAATCCCATTGCAGCAGCATCTCAAATTGATTCCTTCTATAGATGTTTTCTTCACAGTCTTTGTTCAACACTTAAATACACCCCCCAGCTTCAGACACACAGGAGCTCAATTGCAAGGTTAATTCCTGTCTGTAGCAGTGATACTTGGAATTAGCACACAGTCAATGATCACAGGAATTCATTCATGGAAGCCACATTCTTGGAAGTAGATACTTAAAACAGGGTTTGGCATTTCTCCTACCCTGCTATTCAAAGTTTCCTTCCATATGTTGAGCATGGTTAAAACTCCCAATTGGAGATTTCAATTTTACTGGAAACCTCCAAGTTAGTTTTCATCCCAAATTAGTGAAGTTTCCTGTTTCAACAATTAAATTACCATCTCAGGAAAATGTCTGCTGGAGTAAAAAAATCATTCTATCTCAATAAAATTGAGAAGGTTTGTTCAAACAATGGTGTTTTGAAGCTTGATAATACTGTAACTCAACATATTTCCAGTGAAAGCATTATTGTGAAAGGAAATCCTTCATCTTTGTTTGCTTACATTGCAGAGCTACACTGATGCCAGTATTTACCATAAAAGTTTTGGATTTGTTAAAATGAATTTGTTTTGTGTGGAAACTTTCTGTCAGAAGGCTTTCTACCACATGTGCTCTCCAGAGCTGCTTCCTGAGCTGTCAGCACAAGGCTCTGGGGGGCAGTGGGCTCTGGGAAGAGGAGGCAGGAGGATGCAGACACGGCTCCCAGAGATCAGCACCTCGCTACTGCTGAGAGACCGCTGTTTGTTGTCAATAAATGCTCAGCAGCACAAGCTTTATATTCCTTTCACTGACTTCACGGCTCCATTTTTGCATGGTTTCCCCACCTCAATGATTTTTGATCAATAAACCAAGAGGAAAAACAACTCAAAGCTGTAAATGTATAAGTTATAAAGCTTCCAATCTCAGCCATGCCTCAGGGTGGTAATTATCCAGGCAACATCTACACTGAAGACACCAATTTACTTCCCTGTAGGTTTCAGCCAGGTAAGAAGAATACCGTGTATCCATAAATCATATTTCTATCCAGGCTTTTAAGAGAGATATGTAACATTTAATAAGTAGTTGCCTTTTTGTAACTTAGGACTAGAACCTTAAAATACCTGCGTTCAAGGAAGTGATGACAAATACCACTCTTCTACTCTTATTTATCATTAAATGCTTCTTAAAGATAGATCTCAGACATATGCAAAAGAATTAATTGCACTGATAACTTTCCAATGAGTGGAATTTATGTTTGTTCAAAAGTAGCCTTGATATTCTACTTGCACAATCAGCAAATAAGCCAGAAAAAAATGTCAACACAAAAAACTAAAGGGCTGGCCAAGAAAGAAGAAATAAACAGATTTAGGGGCAGTAATACTGAGATTGGGATTATTCAAATAGTGGAAGGAAAATGAGGAATATTGGGCCACAGACTGCAGCCTTTGCTGCCTTTGCTGTTGGTAAGGACAATGCATTTCAGCCACTGTTTGGAAAAGGAGAAATCTACTTCATGGGCATAAAGCCAGAGGCAGCAGTAGAGAGCAGGGATAACGTGGTGAATGACCATGGCCCAATCTCCCAAATCCCTCCTGACGGAGATTTTAGTTTGCCATCACCGCAGAAATAGAACAAGCTCCAATTCTGTTATTGCAGCCAACTGCTGCCTGCACTCACAATGCTCCAAACAGACTCTCAATACACACTGGGCTCTCAGCTAGTTAAAAAAGGAATAATACATAGTTTTATCAAGTTTGTAACCTCCCCAAACTGTGAGCTGAACACTGCCTTCCACAGCTTGAAGCTGATAACCCACCCCATCACCTGGCAGCAGGTCAAAGGATTCATTTCACCATAGAAGAGAGCTGCAGGGTGAAGCCCAAAGACACTGATGGCTGGAGCTAAGTGCAGCACAAACATTTGGAATTGCCTGGGCTGGAATAAAAGTACCAATACAGCATTTCAGTATAAATGGATGAAACTCAACATGACAATGGTTCACACTTCACTTCATGTTGAGCCCTTAACAGCCAGCCTTGCCAGAGCTGTAGAAGCCAGAAGCAAGTCAGGGTGAGGCCATAAATCTTCAGGAGGGATCCTACAACTTTGTGATAGGCAGGAGGTATTGGAGTTGGTGATTTAGTTTAGCATTCGCCCAAAATCCATTAATTCTGGCATAAATTTTCCCCCAGCTTGTATGACCACAACCACAGGAAAATACAACAGCAAACTGTCATTAACTTGGACAAGACTTTGCACCACAGCTCCTTGTTCACAGATAATCCAGACAGGAATTATCCAGTTTATCTTTAAGAGATTATTTACAAGTACTGCTCATTGTCTATTTAATTTTATTGTATATAGTTGCCAAAACAGGCAGTGAACAACAGGAATGAGAAGAGATAGTGGTTTACATTTGGACTTCACTCTGCCTGTTCCCCAGGGACCAAAAGCATAGGTGGGTCTGTGAGTGGAAGACAGAAGAAATAGAAAAGTCCTCTAACCCTTAACTGCTCCAGCTGCTCTCTGTGCCACCCTCCATAAACAAGTCAGTCTTTGTCTCAGCCTGGACTTCTGTGCTTTGCTCAAAAAGGGAAATATCACTCTGTCTAGACCTCCTTACAAAAGCACTTTCAGTGGTTTCTGCAGAAATATTAACACTTCCCCAAATAAGAAAATAAGACTTTCACCATTTGCATAGGAGAACAAAGAAGTGGATTTAATTTTTTTTTAACCCACTAGAATTGGGCTAATTCACAAAATATTGTAAACTCTTATTTACACTCCACATTTGTTTATCAAATAAATCTGTTTCCTTGTCATAAAGGCCTCAAACTGATTTTTTTTTTTTAATGACAAAGAAATAAGCTTTATTTTTCTTCTGTTTGATAATAGGAAGTTTTCAAGCACTGAAGTTTTCAAGCATGAAGTGTGCAGAAAAAATTATTCCATTAACTTGGCCAGGAAAAGGCAAGAAAAAACCCCAATATCGTAATGCTGTTTCTCAAGAGTATCGTGGGCAATGTTTCTGGTGAATCAGTATCTCCATGGTCAATCATTGCCCATCCATTTGCTCATTTCCCACAGAGGCTTCTGTACCGTGAATGGCCTCAACTTCTCCACATGGAAACATGGAGAATTACCTCTGAATATTTGTATTTATACAACCTCTTTTGTTCTTTTGCCCATGAGCAGCAAGAATAGTTGTCTTACATGTAAAACTCACTGAACTAAACTGAAGAAAAAAACCAAACAACCAGTACCCCAAAATTCAATGAAAGGTATTACCTGCTGAAAACTTTGAGGCTGCTCTCTTTGCTCAGTCGCAGAGCTGTAGCTGAGCACTGCTGATATCAAATATAAGTTCATGCACAGGAAGGCACTGAAAGAGAGCACACACACACACAAAAATCACCTTTAAATCACTATCATAATTGGTCTTTCATGGAGGTTTTTAGCCAGTCTCGCACTTCAGAGGTACTCAGAGCAAGCAGGGCAAAAGGAATCTAAGGGTTTATTGCAATCACCCCTAGTCAGCACCAGCAGAAAGCACAGGCAGCACGGGGCTGACTATTCCCCATTTTAACCATCCTCCTGGGCATGAGGGAGATTTGAAGAGTCAGCTCAGCTCTCTGCAATGCCTTTCAGGTTTTAAGGATAGTGGTGCATAATTAGAATGAAGCAAAGCAGTCAGCATCTAAGAACCTCTTTTTACATGCAGATACAGCAGATTCTGCAACATAGGATTCATTCTTTAGGAAAAAATTGCCCTGTATAATGAATTTTTACACTTTTGAGCTTGGAGAAAGCTTCATACAAAGTTAGGGCAAACAAGAGGAATCTAAGAAAAGGGGACAACATAGCCTATCCCAGGAATACCTTTTCCAAGCCAGGCCCCACAAATAATTTTGCACCTACAAAGACAACACTTAGAGGAGACTCTCCCTTAGGAAGTACCACCTCCACAGCGTCTCCTCCATTTAAAGGGTGCGAACAGCAACCACGTGCTGCTTAGCACGGAATCCACCTGGAACCCTCCCCTCCTCCCGTCCAGTTGCCACCCCAGTAACGAGCTTGCTAATGAGCTTGCTAATGAGCTCACGAGCATCAGCTTTCTGCTGCAGCTGGGCACAAACGCTGGGCGTTAGGCTGACAGGTGCTGAGGTTATTTTATTGCTCCGTTCCTTTTCAAACTGAAAAGACCCAGTAAATTCAAAGCTTAATTTGCTTCAAATTTTGCTCAGTCCACGCTAAAATTTTGCATTTCAGAGGCAAAGGTTCAGTCCCTCTTGCATTGCTCTCCCTTTGGCTCTGCTGTCTAAGCCCGCTGCAAGGCACTGGGGTTTGTCCACAAATCGTGCCATGTGGGCTTGAGAAAGATCAACATTTTCCATCAGTACTCTGCTTTGACCGGAAATTTATAACCAGTTTTCCTTTACCCCAAATATATTAGAGGCAACAGGAAGAGGCTCTCAGTTTCAAATCACACTCCTCACCCAATTTATTTTTCATCTTACGAATCTATTTATTTCTAGTCTCACCCTTCAGAACCATCAGTGTTCCTCTTATTAATATTGCAATATTATTTTAATTATCACTCATTTACGGGAAGGGCGTGGCCAAATGAAACTGTAGTTTGTCAACTGACAACTCTCATTTGCAAAAGAAAACAGCTGTACAGCCAGAGTTTTGACCATCTCCCTGCTAAGAAAAGCTGGGAAAGAGAAATCCAACAAGGAAAATGTATGACAAAGAGCTTTATTAGCTCTCCTGGACACTTCTAACCATCACCCTTTAAGCAGCATGTCCTGCTCCCAGGGGGATGAACAGCAAAACTCTCCTTGTTTCAATGGAGCCAAGGTTGGTTACGTGGCTGGAAGGGAACCGCAGATGATATTCCAGGTTACTGGTCCAGGAGCATCCCACATCATCTGCTACACAGATGTGTCCAGATGTGGGGGTGGCGGCCTCCTGGTCCAAGGCAGGCACATTTTACAGGAAGACAGCTCCCAGGCAGGGCAGGGTATGGCTGCAAACCCTCTGAGCTTGGGAATTCCAAGGACCACCCTCAACTCCAACAACACTTTATAATGAATTTGTACAGGTGGAGCCTAAGTAGCTGTACATTTTCTAGGGTCGATAGATCATGGAAGATATAGAGAGGGATTTTTCTTATTAATCTGTAGACAAAAATACTGCTCTACCAGAATGTGATCTAAGAAGGGCCAAAGGAAGGCTGCACAAGGGGCCCATCCCACGGTTGCATAGACAAAAGGGCTTTGAGAGGAAAATGTATCCGCAGACCTGCAGGAATGATTGCTTCCAGAAGAATGTAGGAAACCCTCACCAGAGGGAGGACTGAGGCCACTGACTCATCTGGTGCAAGGCAAAATTACTACTTCACAGTCAGAGACCATTTAGGTTGGAAAAGACCTTGAAGATCATCAAGTCCAAGCCCTAATCCAGCACCACTTCAGCATCAGTGAAATTATGCTGACTTGCAGAAGCTTCTGCTCTGGGTCTAATGAAGTTGCACAGAAAAGTTTTCTCAGCCAGCGTTTTTCGTCACAGTTTCCAAGATCTTATGTGTCCCGCTCAGATGGGTTGGAAGGTTTATTATTTTAGTAACATTCCCCAACATCCCATGGAGGAGAGTTGAAAATGATCTTGTAAATAGGCATTTAGTCTCAGTTAGAATCAAAACATCAGAGGCTCTGGTCAGACAAAGAGACACTCTGGAACCACACTGTCACATTTCTCACAGACAGTCCTTTCCAGTAATGCTACCAAAAATGTTACCATTTCTTGCTATTTTAATGGGCCTTTCAACATCTGGTTATTTTCCTAAACACCCCAATTTCTGCATAACATGATAAAACACCAGTCCTGTTGTTAAGTTCTTGTTTCTTATGTTAAGATGCATAATAAAGCTTGAATCTAATCTAACATCTTTAAAGACATCACCTGGTAGGGAGGAAGAACAGGATTTTCTGAGCCAGCAATGTCCCAAGAGTAGGAGCATCAGACTCATGGGTCGATATGGATCAGAGGGGATTTCTGGAAGTCATCTGGCGCAACCTGCCTCCTCTTCAGAGGAGGAACAGCTTTGATCAGATTCTTTTAGGCCTTTTCTAGGCAAGGTTTAATGTCTCTAAAGCCACTTCAGCTACTGCAGGAAGCACAAAGACACCTCAGAGTTAATCCAGGGAGGCAGCAGAGTAAGTCCATTGATGGGAAGGTATAGGAAAATGGATGGAATTGTATATAAAAAGCATTATTTTTTTCTATCAATCCTACCGAGAATAATGACCATGAAATTGTTTCCTGAGAGTTCGTAGATTAATGGAGTTCCTGTGGTACATCACCTATGGATCTCCATAGTGTTATAATCCAGGATTCTCCAAAGACCTCTTCTGTGCTTTCAACACCTTTAATTTTACCATTAATCTCAACTTATTTGGCATTTTTTTTAGCAGCTCAGCCTCTAAAGGCACAGAGTGCTAGAACAATGTGGACTTTCATGGTGAAAAACGCCTGCTGGATTGTGGAGGAAAGCAGAACAGAGAACCTTACAGATTCCCAGGCCACAAGTCAGAAGCACCCCAATTAATTTTATTAGTTCAACATGCAGTGAAAGCTGATTTGCTACCAAGCCACATCGGATATGGGGATTCTTAATCATTTCCCCATTAGTGGAGCTTTCATAACATCTCTCCTGGGCACATTCAGAGCTACTCACACGTGAGCTCACACTTCAGTCTTTCCTTTCAGTCACAAGATCTCTCTCTCTCCTACTCAACCATTTCTTGCTGACCCTTACAGCGACAAAATTATCCTTGACATTTCTGCCCTTCTTGTGCAATTGGTCAGCGTTAGTCAGCGGGTTCAGAAGTTGAAGGGAGAGGAGGATGATCACCTAAGGAAACAAAGTGTAGGCAACACAGCTAAAAAGATCTCACATTTGTAATCCAACCTCATCTTTTCTAGGAATATGACTCCCTCTTTAAATGACTCTGCTTGCAAGTAGAAAGACTCAAAGCAAGGCTGAAGCTGAGAGCAGAATTTATCACAAGGAGGCTCAAATGGGAAATGTGTTATGTTTAAGCATAGTTATTATGGTATGGGTGCATAGACAGATAATCTAATGTTTTATCCCGGGAAGTGGGAGGCATGGAAAATATCTGCTGAAAGCATTATCACTTCTTCAGTACATTAAATACAGGCATGTAATAAAAGCAGATCACCCCATGAATTACTGAATTAAAAAAGAGATATTGCAATGATTTATATCCTGGTTTCCTGTTGCTCAAGGGACATTTGTGATGAGGTTTCTGACGCAGCAGTGTTTCACAAGCAGCTATCTAATTCTAGCTGCTGTGTCGTGTTCTAGAACAAGACCTTCTTCAGAGCGTTGGACTCACCACCCATTTGTCTCAACAAAGTTCCCTACAAATCTTTCTCCTTTTTTTTGTCTCTGCTACCAATTCTGCCCTTTGTGTCTGAATGATATTTCTCTACAAAGAATGAGAAGCCCACTCTTTTCTATGATCACTTTACTCCTTTTCTAATAAACCCCTAGTGCTATTAATTACTAGCTACCTAATTAAGCACTCTGCATAATGTCCTGTGGTTGGAAAGCAATAGGTTATTGCCTGGGTTTTTTTCCCTTCCACTATGGAAAGTGCTTAGTTTTTGTCCTCACCTTGACCCTGCCTTTGCAATTATTTTTGCCATGTAAAAGGCAAATTCCCAAATCCTCGTTCGCAGAAATTTCTAAGGGTCCCAAATCCATGAACAGAACAACCTCTTGCTGCAGGAAATGGGGTAAATCTGCCCCATTTTCAGACATATTGACTGTTTTTATACTTCTAACCAATCATTCAGAGTTTGATCCAATTAAGAGTCACCCCCTGGATTTTAAAGATCTCCAGCGTACTCATCTCATCCTGCCACTCTGATCTTGGTCCACCAGAGACTCACTGTATTGCTTTCACTTGTAATTCTGCTCTGCTTAATCCACCCCAGTAGAGGATTGTTATTTCATTTGCGTGGGTCCATGTCTTCAGGATCCTTTCTCCTGTTGCTGAATCACTTCCTCTACAACAAACTCTTTTTCAAAAATCAGGCTATGTAAGAACTGATGGTAAAGCATTTTACAACATGCTCTTAGAAAGACCCTCAGGGGAAAGCTGTTGTATGACAGTGTTTCTGAGTGCAAGTCTCTTGTCAGCAAGGACTCCACTTAAAAATTATGTTAATGGAACCACCCAACTTCATAAAGCCAGGTTTTGAGGCATTAAGTAGACCTTTGGTGGTCAAGACCAGCTGAATGTATTCCAGCCCCAGAATACTGAGTAGGATGTGAAAATGGCCTCTGAACTGCTAAATTACATGGCATTGTTTTTACTGAATGATTAAAACACTCCAACACCCACAAAGAACTTCCAAAACAGCTGACCAAATGCTTTCAGAGGGTGTCACACTTTTTCCTTTCCATTTTTGAGACATGCTCTTTTCCACTCTTGTACTGTTGTAAATAAAAATGGTCAGACAGATGTTTGGAGGAAACAAAGAAAAGGGATCACAAAGCCCATTAAAGCAAAATCAGCCTGTTTGGAGCTGAAGATATGGCTCACAGTTTCTCTTAAACAATAAATACAGATTCATGTGTCTTTATTTCAGTGAGCACAACCCATGCTCATTTTACAATGTCGTCTGAGCAGAGCGAAGAGGAATGAGCCATCACCCAGAGAAGGAAGAGCACAGAGAAAAGAATAACAGTAGAATAGAAAGCCCAGAAATCCTTCTAAAAACAAAGCACATCATTAAAGAAGAAAAAAGCTCCATTAAACATAATATCTGCGACAGGAATGATTTTTTATATCTTACACTAGCACCACAAGGCCTAAAATGATGATCAAGAACTCTAATGCATAATGTTTTATAAAACAAACTACAAGACAGTCCTTGCCTTGAAGTATTTACTGCTTCAACATGGAAGACAAGAGGCAAAGGAAAAGAAAATCTAGGCCCTGAAGAGTTGTAGGAGAGGGAATGGGAACAGCACACTTATTCCCCTGACACCAGTTAAATGTTCAGTGAAACAACTCCCTAGTCTGTTATTTTCCTGCAGGAAGAATAGAACTCTGCCACTTTAGAAGTGGTTTTAATTGAAAACTATTTTTACTCCAAAGTCTGAAGTGCTGTTTTGTAAATACATCAGTCCGGTCTCTCACCAGTGACATTTTCGTATCAATAAGGAAAATAAGAAAGGCAGAAGGAAGGAATTGAGGAGAGGCTGACACAGGAGTGGCCCAAGAAAGCTGCACTCCCGTGGTCACAGGGACCAAGGTTTTCCAAAATCAGTAGGTCCACAGACAGGATTGCCAGCTGGGCTATCCTGACATGGGAATCAGTGTCACGGTGACATGCCCTTGGTCATGCCACAGCACAGTCACAGTTCTGAGCTGTCTTTCTTCACCATTTACAACCAGACATCAGGGCAGGGCTTTCCATACCAGTGTATTCCTGGAAACACTTGGCATTCCTGCAGCACTGAGAGCAAGGCTACAGAGGAGAGAGAGGACATTTTGGAAAAAACCTTCTGGTCTTTATCAACTCCACCTGGTGCCCACCAGGACAGACCTTGTGAAAGTGAACTGGCATCAGCTGAACCTCTTGACACTGACTTGACTTGGAAGAAATAGAAGTGAAGGGAATTTGGGTATCCACATTGCAAACAAGAAAGTAACCCCTCTTTGTACCTATACAGCACAAATGCCTGCTCTAACAACTGGGACCAACACTGAGCTGTGTCAACATATGACTCAGAAGAGGAGGAGGAGGAGGAGAAGATGGAAAACCAGGCCAAAGAAAGGCAAGGCTGCTGGAAGAAAAGCAAACAAAAGGCAGCAGTGAAAGCAGCTGTGCTCTGAAAGGAGCATGTGCAACTCATGCAACTCGGAAATCAGTTAAATTATGGGGAAATTCACCTTTCATACTTCCTAATGCTCACAACAAGCCCAGCTCACATTCTCAGAGGGGGCAGGGGAATGGAAAACATACTTGGGGATAATTAAGCAAACATGGGATGATTAAGAAGGTAAAGCTGCTCTCCCTTCAATCCAAACCACCATTCCCACCACCCCAGCTCAGAGAACATTCCATCCTTATTTTTCAAATCAGCCCATTCCTGAACTGCCAGCTGCTTCCCTAAGGCTGTGCAAGCAAGTGGGACAGAAGTCCGACCAGGCAGGAAATACATCAGGTAAACTCCATGCAGTTATGGGGTTTCAAGGGAAGCAGCCCCACCCTATGTGCTACAACTCCTATTTGATAGAGCAGGGCAAAAAATGCCAGAGATCTCATGTTGCCACCACTTGAAAGATCATGAAAAAAAAGAGAAAGTTGCTTTAATTTGGTGGCCTCCCTGAGACTGTAAAACAAAAGCAGCATTTAACATATTCAGGGACATACCTGTGCAAAAAGTTAGCCCTAATTCATTGGAATTTCTTATGTGTCACTGAGGTTCAGTACAGACCTGTGTTTGAGGTAATAAACCAGCAATCTGACTTTCCAATCAGAGCAGACTCACATCCAAGGCATTTCAAAAGCTCTGCAATTTCAGCATTTATTTTCATTCCAAATCAAACACACAAGGAGTATTTCTTTTCAAGATTCTGATCAAAACAGAAGCAATCTTTCATACCAGGTTTTTAAAGAAAATTTTCTTTAAAATTTTTTAATTAGCGTAAATTTAAAAAATCAGATTTTCTGCCTTTTGGGGGGTATTTGATATTATCAAAATGCTGGATCTGATTGTCTGTGAATTTTGTGGACATTTTGCTTACATTTCCAAAGTTGTGACTTTGAGAACATAGTACCTTCCAACAGCAAAATATTCCATTATGGCATTTGAGCCCCACAGATTCTCACCCAGGAGTGCACTCAACTCCTTGGGTCATGAAAGAATTAGAATAGCCATTAAGTTAAGCAAAAGGATATGATACTAATTCCTAAGAGACATACAAGGCATTTCCCAGCACTTTTGATGTCACCTAATGACAAGGGCATAGGATAAAGTCCACTAAAGAGGCAGGAAAATCAGTCAGTCAGTTTAAGGGGATCTTCCTGCTTCTCCCAGGAGGCACCACTCTCCGTCATTGGCTGTATCTCAACACTAAAAACCCCATCCCATTTGCCGCAAGTGTAGGAGTGCAAGCCCACAGCCCTGGCTTAGTTTCATATGGGATTTCGCCTGCTTATTTCACTTGTGGTTTCAACCAGAAGTTGCTGTTCCTCTCTTGTTCCTGTAAATGCTGCTATGCAGGGATGGTGTGTGGATATGCTGCTTCATGACTCCTGATACTACTTTCTCCTGAGTAATTATTTCCCTTGAATAAGTGTTTCCACTAAGTAATTATTGTAGTGAATAACTATCCTTGTGAATAAATGAAAGCACTTCAGGATCTTACAGGGTGGAGCTACAGAGCACATCTCCCATCCCAACTGTGGAACAGCTGGAATAGCTGTACCCTTGGCCTCTCTGCTGACCCCTTCATTTCAAGGCTCTTTCAGAGTTGCCTATGGTAAGAACAAAGCTCTGTAAGAGACAGCTTATGAACAGCGAGGTCCTTGGTGCAAGCCTTTCTGAGGATTTCCACCCACTCTGTTTCAGGGACAGTGGCTCCTCTGGAATCAATTAAATGAATCCCAGCTGCACCAGCTAAAGATCTGCTCAGGTTATTCTCATTCCTGCCTCTTGCCCCAGCTCTGCAGCAGAGGAGTTAATGCTTCTACAAACACCCTTGATCATTCTCTCTGTGAAATCCGTCTCTGACAAGTTTGCCCTGCTTTGTCTACACAACATGCTGTCATTTCAAGGTATTTGCACTACCAGGAAAGTCTTGGGTGTGAAAGGAAATTTTAATTTCCTCCTTAACTGAGGACTTTACAATATGTGTTTTAATAAAACAGAGAGAGTCAAATTATTGCTTGTAAATGCCAATGCGCAAGAGAATTAATTAGGGCAGCAGCAGTCTGGTTGTAGAGCCTCTCTTGAGGGGTTCATGTGCTCAGGACAGCCAGAGCGTGGATTCCCTGAATAAATGTCTCCTAAAATTGCAAGCTTATGCATTTAATCTCTATGCAAAAAATCGCTGCTTTTGAAATCAGACTCATGATATACCCAGGGCCAAGTTTATCTCTGCTCCTACATTATCATCCATCAGCCCTAAAGGAAGTGGTGATTCTGATATGAGGGAGGTGTGTCTGCCAATGTGTCTGTAACCTGCAGGAGATTACAAAATATTTTTTTATAGCTTCCAGTGAGAATAAATCTTGAGAGGTATTAGGCAAAATGGCATAATAGTCCTGCTAATCTGCTCCTCCAGAGATTGGGTTTAGGCCAGTACATAATGGTTTAGTCAAAATAACCCCCAAAAATGTAGAGGACAATCATCTGCTATGAGCTTAGATCTAATAAATACCCTGGGTGTTTAATTGTGCATCGTTTTACATGCTGTAATCCCTCCACCAACACCTCAGTGCAGCTCAAAATGCTGTCAGTCATCTTAAGCTTTCACAAATCCTTCAGCT
Organism: Origma solitaria; assembly: GCA_013397895.1. NCBI lineage: Eukaryota > Metazoa > Chordata > Aves > Passeriformes > Acanthizidae > Origma > Origma solitaria. Next base: position 138,944 of record VZRL01006968.1, on the reverse strand, counting down.
GACTGTAGGAGTGAGGTGTACTTTTTCTGTTTCTCAGAGGTCAGTATAAACTCTGGCCCATCTGCCATAATTAAAAGTCGGGATACAGAAGTGGGTGGAAGTGTGGGATGGTGTGATAGGCAGGATGAGTGTGGCTCCAGAGAAGGAAACAGGAGTGAGCAGGGATCTCATGCTGGAAGGAGGCTGGGGTGGGTCAGAGGATGGAGGATGCACCCCTGGAGGCACTTTGGGTGCATGAGAAGAGGCTGAGCATGCCCAACAGGAGAAGCACCACCATATGGGAACATAAAGAGAAGGGAAAACCCCCTCCTGGTTCATGCAAGTGAGAAAACAATCACTACCCCTACCTGCCTGCAGACAGGGGCTTTGTGTGAGTCTGCTCTTCCAGGCTCTGCCAAACAACACAGCCTGTGAAGCTCTTCCAATATGATTCAGCCCAGTTTGTTTTGAAAAGCCCCACATACACACAACACATGTACAGGAGGCACGTAAAGTGCAGCTTGTGTTGGGAGCAGAGTTGCTGGGTTTATACAGTTCAGCCAGAAAGAAAGGAATTCTTGTTGAAACTTGTTCTGTCTGTTGCTCTGTATGTAAACTGCATATATTTCTTGGGATGCTACATCCACAGCAAGTAATCAGAATGCATGGGAAAAAAGGAACATTTGCACATAATCCAGTTTCCATTTCTGCTTTGCTGCTGCACGTTATTAGCACATTGAACATAGCTGCTAGCCTTCACTTATAAAGACTCTGAATAAATCACTTCTTTGATGTCTTACAAAATTCAAGAGAAAGAAGAGATAAGGCAAGATAAGGATTGCATTAAATCTGATAATGTTTAGAATTTCTTCAGTGTTGAATGTTCTTTTTTCAGGGACAGACATTAAGTTAAAAATTCAAATTGTTCCCATTAAAACATGGTTTCCAGTACAGCTGTCAGGAATAAATAGAACATAACTAGGACATTTGTGTCTGGCCAAAAGTCACCAAAATTTCCAAGAATTCTCAAGAAGACCATCAGAATCCAAAATGACCTTGACATCACCTCTGAATCAATAACTTGACATCTGATAGAGATGAGTGGAGAATGCTCAGCAATAAAGGAAGCTTATGTGGTTCACCAGTAGAACTCAGGCAAAGAATTAAGTGATAAGGAAAACTTCAGAGTATAAAAATCAACAAGATGCTGTTGCCAAAAATTAGAGTTCTCATTTTGGGCTGTAGGAAGGGAGAAAAGCAGTAGAATAGTGTAGGCAAGACTCAGAAGATGATTCCCATCCTCTGCCCGATCAGCTGTGATACCACTCCTGTTATTCTGAAGCCTTTCAACAAGTTGTGTAGGGACAAATTGTAAAGAGTCTAGAAGGAAGCAGCAGGAAAAGTATAAAAGATGACCAGACATGAAAGTGTGTTTTATCTGGGGAAAGAAGGAAGGAAAGGGAAGAAAAGAGAAAGAGAAAAAGAGAAAGAGAAAGGGAAAGAGAAAGAGAAAGAGAAAGAGAAAGAAGAACGGAAAGAAGGGAAAGGAAAAGAAAGAGAAAGGGGGAGGAAGGAAGGAAGGAAGGAAGGAAGGAAGGAAGTCAGTCCTAATGTTCAACATCAGGACTTTTTTCCTTACAAAGATGAACTTGAAAACCGATTTTCTCCCTGTTAACTTTCAGTTTTTCAAAGGGGAGAGCTACCATTTTTTTCTGACTTGAAGAGAATTTGAAAAGAATTTCAGAACTTTAAAAGAGCATAGTTAGCATCATGTAATTCCAAGTAGCACCTGAATCTGGAGGAAAGTGATCCGTGATTCTCCAAGATGCATTTGTTTCAGAAAGGGCAGCAGGCTTTCAGAAGCATCTGGCCACAAGAGATTTCCTGTGGAACACAGGGGGAGCAGTTCTTGCAATCCAAGTATTTCAGTTCTTTTGAAAAAGGAAACATGTTTCTTAATGCTGCAAGCTGGGTAAGGGACAATCTGCACAATAACAGAGGTGTGGTCAAGGGAGGATTCCTGGAAGAATGGGACAGGGATAGCTGAAAATACAAAATACGCAAGGAGTCAAGGTATTTCACCGTAGTGGTATGAGAGATGATAAAGACAGAGATGTGCAAGTCAAGGTTTGCCCATAAAAGCCTTTAGTCTTTTAAACAGAATGAAAACAGGCTGTCACACTAGCATAAAAGATGGTTATTACTGTAGACATAATAGACCCAATATAAATTCACTTTTTGTCTGGCTTGGCCCTCTGCCATAAACGTGTTGCAAACTGTCACAATGATGCCTCATAGCCTTCCTTGACATAGCACCCTAAATTCTTTCTTGAGAAATTCTTTCCTCCAAATTTCCACATGCATGTTGCTGGTTTAATTCCTCATGTCATCTGGACACAAAATAGTATTTTTCAGATGTCATGTAGCTGTAGAGAGATAAGAATACACTAGATTAGGAGAAATCTGACTTGTTCTCAGCAAAGTTTTTCCAAGATCTTGGATATTAGAACCTGTCCACCAGAGCACCACAGAGCAATAACACCACTGTTAGTAGATAAAGTTAACACCTTCTGCTTCTGTTTCTACTGCCTCCTGCTCTGAGCCCACTGCAGCAAAAGGGAACATTTGCGAGAAATGTCACAACCTTAATTTTAAAAGAACTTTTGTCGTCCAATGTAGCAACAATTTTATTTCAAGAAGCATCTGGATTTTATTAGATGCAAACACAGTTGGTAGAAGTTGGGGAGAGGGGGAGATAAAAAATGCTCTCCCTGGAATATTTTAAACCAGAAGCATTCATCATGCACAGCATAGCCTTATAATCTAACACAGGGGTGTAGGGTGACGGTGCAGTTCACTGCAAAGCTATTGCTACTGCAGTGAGTTATTGTATTTATACTTTCATTGCCACTGGCAACTTGCAAATGGTGACAGGTGAATAGTTTCCTTTCTTATTTGTGGGATTCAGCAGTTGCTTGCAGCCTCATTCAGATTCCTTTGCAGCAGGAAAGACTGAAGACTGATTTTTGGTCATTTCCAGAGTTATGGATATTTTCTGAGCCTTCTCCCTACAAAAAACCCCTTCATTTTTGGGAAGTCATCATTCATAGATGATGCTTGTGATGCTCTCCCTGCTCTTGGCTCTTCTGGCACCAGTTTAACAAGGCTATGTCTTCTAGTTGCCACTCAATAAACATTATGTAATTTGTCCATTTAGACAGCATTTATATTTAGCAGACACAAAAATACAAATTTGAATATGAATCTAAATTTAAAAATCCCAGGTCACAACACCCTGAAGTTATGCCTGGACTTAAAATCAATATAAAAAAATCAGGTTTTTTAAGGAAGTTTCTTCTTTCAATAAGGCAGAACAAATCAGTGACCAACATCCAGAAAGCGTTACCTTCCCTGGAGGTGAGTGTAGGTGAGATGTGAGGGTAGTTCAGTTTATTTATATTCTACCATTTAGGAGAGAATCTCACCTAAAACGATTTAAAGATGTAAGCAGTTACCCTTAGCTGAGGCATGTCTGCAGCGTCCCTGTGCACTCTTAAAAATAAATGGTGTGCATAGCACTGGACACACTATGGAGCATGGTTACAAAATTAATTTTATCTCTGTATGAGCCCTGATTTAAAGTGTTATGAGTTGCAAATTTTCCAAGTGTGTGCCCCACCAGCAAGGCGTAAGTATGCCTGGGATGCTCTGGCATATTCTTCCATCCCTGAAAAAAGGCAGTAATGAATGTAGCATGAATAAATAAACAGATTCCTGGAACAACTCGGTAGCACTGAAACCTGCTGTGTGGCACTCAAGGACAACCGCAAATTAATCATTTTAAGATTGTCCTGAGGATGAATTAAGCTCAGGCCATTTCCTCTTCCCTCCTGCAGCTTGGCTATAACCAGCAGTGTTGGAAGACGCATTTTGTGTATCTGAGAACCGGATCTAAAAAGCCATTTAGCACCACTCATAAAAGCCAGCTAAGAGTATAAGCACACAAATATTAACTCATGAGGTCTCACTGATTCATGGTATGAACCTACACAGCTCTCCAGGGAGGGGGCTTTGGCCAATGTGCTTAAATCATGGGAGGGATTTTTCTAGATACCAAAAGGATTAGGATGCTCCATTTTCATTAATAATCAGGCACTGTGCAAGGACCCAAAATGTCTTTGAAAATTCTTCTCCATGTGTTCGTTTCAGTATGAAATCATCTGGTGGGCTGCATCCTCCAGTGGGTGCATATCTGTTTGTTTCTTTTAAAAAGCTTGACTGCTTCCAAGGGCAGGAATAAGCTCTCAGAAATATCTAATCAGTGTATTCAGATCATAACCAATACAGCATTACGGGCTTTTATTTCCTGTTCTGTGTTGATTTTTAATTAACGTTGACATTTATATATAAAATAGTTGGTTTTCAAAAGGCCAACTGGAAACCCTCTTGTGGATTACCTCATCCAAGCACAGATTTTTTGGTGTGCATATTTGTAATTGTTTGAAGGTTTTCCAAGCATATCTTAAAGTCACACCACAGTTTTCAAACACACTTATAAGAATGTTATAAGGGTATGAAACTTCAAAGAAAAAAAATTAATTTTACACAGTAATGCTGCTTAGAGTTTGTGCTGGACACTGGACATGGAAAGAATATTTAGACCCACATCCTGTGAAGGCTGACACACAAATGTAGGGATATAACTGCAGTCTATGGATTTGGAGATAGGCATAGATAGTATGTATGCTTTTGTGAGATTTTTCTGGCCTGCTTCAAAATCAGTGGCACTCTATGAGTTTGATTTTGGATTTTCTACAAAGAAGGCAGAATTTCTAATGGTCTTAAAGCATCAATCCTTCTCTGAAAGTTGAGACAAAAAGAAAAACATTAAACAGAAATTAGGTGACTGAGCCTGCTCCCGAAGAAACCAAGGTCAGAAACCATCTCATGTCATGGAACAAAGTCTAGAAGTAAAATTTCTGCCTTCCTCTTAAATATTAGTCTTCCTTTGCTTCTCTCCTCATGTGTCTGCCACAGCTCTCATCTCTCCAGCAGCTGTGAGCTGCTGCCAAGATTTTCTCCTCTCTCCCTGTAATTTATGACCCTGTCACGCAGTTTATTCACACACACTTTCCCAGTGGCAAGGCTGAGGATGCCGAGGTATGTAAATGCTGCTCACAGAGGTGCAGAGAGCGAGCTCTGGAGAGACAAAGCACATGCCTGCCTTTATTCAGGTGACAGCTGAGGTAAATCAAATAGTGGAGTGACTGCAACAGGTAAAGCTACACACCTTAATTAGTCTTTGCAGGGTCAGAATGTGAGCCTTAGAGCTACAAAACCTCACAGATCTCCAAGCTCTGAGCCGACAGCAGTAAGGAATTCAGTGCCCTGAGCTGCCTCTGGCCAAACAGTGCTTCCTCCAGCTGATCTGCTTCCCCTTGGCAAGGCTTCCACCAGACGCTGTTCCTACAGGAGCCAGGGGCATAAATGACACGGCTGTATGGACTCAGGCACAAGGACACCAAAATTTACTGTCTTTCAATGAGTCTCAGGCTCACAGGTCTCTGGGACCTGGCCTGTCAAACAATCCTAGGTCGCAAACACAGGGAGGTAGATGTCCTTAGGTCGACCTGAGCCCCAGGCTTAAACAGAGAAGCTCAAACACCAGTATCCCAGAGCCCAGAGCTTTACCACAGTCATCCTACAACGACATCGGTAAAGCACTACTGATTTTCCTGTGATCCTTAGGATTCTGTTGTCTTAAAGATTTCTTTCCCATGCACAGATGCTCCATCTTCTATAAAAAATTCCTATCAAAGGTATGTCTCTCTCTTCCTCACCTTGTTTTCCGTGTGAGAAATGTCTCTGGCTGTTTTATTTTATAGAGAAGAAGGAGTAGTTTTTAGAATTTATATTTCAGGAAAATTTTCTCTAAAGAAGTGAGACTTATACAGGCCCTTTGCAGCCTTTCATTTCTATGTCCCCAGGCACCACTGAAACAAAATTTGAAAAAAGGGAGAAGGAAGGGTCCGTCAGGAGATAAATGCTTTGTGTACCACTCATTTTCAATATGACACATGATGTTTCTAACTGTAAATTAATTGAAGAGACTTTCTGTCAAAAACTTTCCCTTCATTTTATGAGCATGTAACCTTCACTTTGTGCTAATGCACTCCATGGAAAATGTGAATGTTGTTCCTGGAAAGTGAGCTACGACTTCTTTCCACATTGTGTATAAATCTGGAGAGCATAATCAGATGCAGAAGCAATGTATATCTCCAGACTCTGAAGCTTCTACCTTCCCCTATAAATCTTTCAGATGTGGAAAGGACAGCAAGCAGGTTTGTACTAATCCTGCCAGATTAATACCCGAATCTGATGATATGTATTTAGGTAATGTTTACTTCAATTTCTGCATGACCTGGCTAAGCAAAAATGTGCCTCCAATAAATATAGCTGGCTTGGGACATATTCAATCAGTACAAACACCAGATGCATCATCAAGAGCTTTTGGATATTTGTTTTTAGCATATGACCACAAGATATGATGCATCCTTGAAAAACTTCCTACTTCACTTAATAATGATGTTCAGCTTTTTTGGTGTTGCCAGAAGCTATCCTGGACAACATGATGAGAAACTTTCCTCTTTAGACCGTGTCAAACTGTTCAGGCTTTTTTTTTTTCCTTTGAAACAACTTTTTTTTTGGTGTCTGTTTCTGTGGAAATGCTAATGGTTATGCTAGATCATCATCCTCACAGGCTGAAAATGTGCTCCTTTGAAGAAAAATGTGAATTTTCTTGTTCAGTTCAATGGCCTGGACTGCAATCACCTTATTGTAAGGTAAGAGATTCAGTTTTCCATCCATTACATTCCTAAGTGCCTGCCTGGCCACTGCCTCCATGCCATTACAGCAGAAGTGTAGCCAAGAAAGTGTAGACCAAACTATGAAGCCATCCCTCTGCCCAGCAGTCAAAAGTGCTGGCTGATCTCTAGAGCAGAATTTTGAAAGAGATGTGTCTGAATCGCCAGCTTTCCTGCAAAACACTTTGAAGCTTTAAATCCCTGTGTAAGTGTTTGGAAGTAGTGAAACAGATTCCTGGAACATGGGCATGGCTCCTTGTTCCGGGCAAACTGACTTGTTTTCACTTGTGATGTCCCAGTGGAAAACCTCTTGCAGCATCTCTAGCTAAGCCAATCCCACACATGTCATGGCTCAATCCTATCAGTGATAAAACGTCCATTTCCACATACAAACTCCTTTGGTGTGGCTGTATCCAGATAGATGGCTGAAAGAATTATGTAAAATGGCCCATGAAAACCATGGATATTTATTGTTTCTACAGTAATTCATCATCTTAAGGGTGAGGACACTGCAAACTCCATAAATACTGTCAGAAAGGTAAGTGAAGTGAGTGATGGCTGTTGGAAAGCTCCAAATCTGTATGATTTCATGGACAGTAACTCACTACGGACTGAAAATACAAGCTCTGAACCAGTCCAAGATGCAAAGAAACCCCAAAACCAGAACTAGGACCAGAATCAAAAAACATATGCAGACTATCATCAGTTTTGAGTGCTAGAAAAAAAAATGAGCAGCTGAAAGTAAAGAATTAATTCAAAGGATTAATGACAGAGGAGAAATCTTCTGAATCAGTATAGAAAGTCCTTTGCCATGAGGCCCAGATTCGAATCAAAATTAATTCAAGCACAACTGGAAGGTAACATGTAGCCACCCCAGAAACATTTAAGCCATGAGACATAGAACCAAAGTAGCTCCATTTATCAGCTTGACTCTCATTAGAGGTTTCCAAGGGAAGTGATGGGAGGAAAAAATCTTTTCAATACTGATCCCTATATAGAACCAAAACTCTCCCTTGGCAAAGCTCCCCAGGGAAGAATCATACATGTAAGAAGCCCTGAGTTCAGATTAATTATGAGTTGACAGATTGACACAGAATGAAACTCCAGCCTGCTTTATAACAATTTCTTGCTAGAAGCTCAGCCTCCACAAAGGGTTTGAGTAAGTCAGAAACAGCCCATCTGACTTATTCTGGGCCTCTCTCTGGGCTGGATTCCCATACACAGAAGAGAAAGAGTTGTGAAAGTCCCACAGGAGAAGTGACACTATTGCTAGGCCATAGAAACAGCCAAGTTAAATACATCAGAAACCAAGGAACATCTTGCTGGCCTGGAGTACTGGAAGGCAGAGGGTGGAAGAGCAAGAAGAAAGGGAGAATGAAGACAGGGAGAAGACCCAAGTTCTACCCCAGAATCTGGAAAGTATAGAGCAGGAGGCCAATGAGAACTTCTGGGCAGGGCTGAAAAACAAGTGAAAGTGAGAGCTTCTCTCATCTCTGAGAGTGCAGCCAAAAATCAGATTACTTACAGTAAAAGAAAAAGAAGGAAACAAGAAAAAAGAAAACCTCCTCAAAACTGGCAGCAAAGGACTATCCACACTCCTTGGCTCCGTGTAATGCTGGGTGGAAGGGGTAAGAAGGAAACAGGGGACAAACTGCAGCTTGAAGCCAAAATATTTCCCTTCTGGATGCTCCTGGCTCAGTTCAGCCCTTTGTGACTCTCAATTTCAACCCCTTATGCACTTCCCTATAATCATCATACTATGTGGCTGTTTGCTTGCTCAGTGTATTCAACTTCCTCACAGCAAGCCAAGCTCAACCCAGCATTATTTCTGGATTTTAACCAGGCCTGCCTAAAACCAAACAAGACTTGGTGTGGTTTGCCATATTCACTGGGAGAGAATAAAAAGAATTGCATTCAAACACCAGGGTTTGTGGCCAAGTTCACTTCATGCTGCTGGTGGTGACATCACAGTTATTTCACTTTGCTTTAGTACTTTTAAAAGTGCTGTGGAAAAAGGAAGGTTTCAGCTCTGTTCCTGGGCTTGGAGGGAGATGCAATTGATCCTAACAACATGGACATTGCTAACTGTTGTCTTTTCATTATAAGAAAAAGCCCTCTATTAGTCAAAAGTCAAATTATTGTTAGAAACCCATAATGACTAAATAAAAACAGCCACCGGAATGTGAGCAGGGCGGACATCAGCTTGGGACATGGAACAGCCCTCAATACAAAACAGTTCCAACTCTGCTTAAAATAACATCTTTCAAGAGTTGGCCCCACTGTGCTTGGTGTTTGACACTAAGCCAGGTCCCACAGTCCCAATCAATGATGCTCATGACACAGCCTGAAATGCCGTCTCAGACTTCCAGAGCTGTCCTGAGAGCTCCCAGAAGTGCTGCAGAACTCCCTGTTGGGGCATCAGGATGGGGTTTCCAAAGGGTTTAGGGCAACATGAACAGGATTTCACAGGCATCTCTGAAAGTCTCTGCCAACCACCTCAAAATGTGATGAAGAACAGGTTTTCAGCTCTTTGGAACTGGTGCTGCCCATCCAGAAGCTTCACTTGGGAACGAGGTACTGTCCCATGCCACTTGCCTGCCAATTCCCATTGTCATGGGTCTAATGAGAGTTCTAATTTTTGTTGATGTTTTGGCATCAGGAAGCATGCCAGGATCTCAGTTTCAATTCTTAAATCCCTTGTGTGATGTAAACACCTCCTTAAAGTCAGGAAAACAAACAAACAATCTGAAAGCCACAGGAGAACTCCTCTACCTGGGAAAGAATGGAAATCTCTTCTCCCTTACCCTCCAAAGCTGTTCCCTTGATTTTGCAGGGAGTGGCTCACAAGGGTTAAACGCCTGGGGCTGACAGGACTGCAGACTCTAATGCAAAACAAGAGCTGTGGCTGCAAACTTCTCATCACTGGCAAACTACAACGGTGTGGGTAGACCAAACTAAATATCCTAATCCACGGATAGCTAGAGAAAGGAAATGCGTTTTTCTGTGTTGATGACACTGAACAATTCGTTGAGAAGGACTAGGGAGGAGGGAGAAGAGAAGGAATTTCCACTGAGAGTGCCAAGGATCCAATTAATGTCCTGTCACGGAGCATTTATACCCGATGAAATTCATTCCTGCACTGAGAGCCGGCATAAAGTTACGTCTCCCTGAAGCTGCAGTTAACGGGCAGAAGGAATGGATTTCATTTCAAGAGCGATGTTCCGGATTCCTGGACGAGACACTCAGCAGTGAATGAAGCACTGTGCAGTAGAGCCTCAGCAGCCTTGAAGTGAATTTTGCTGTGACCTAACAAAAACCACAGACTTGAAATTGTGATGATTCAGAAATTTTCAGCTCGCAACAGGGGTTCTTGCAAAATATTTGGGAACTGCAGGAAGCGTTTAATGGTCTCCCTGTGTCAAGGAGAGAAATCCTGACCTTTTCTCTTCATGATTCTTGTTCCTTATAAGCAATAATTTTAGAAGGAGATGATTAAGCCCGGGTGGCCTTATTTTCTAAGGTTGCTTATAGAGTAACAAGTGTCTTGGATTGGTCCTTTCTATACTGATTCATCCTCTCTTTACTATTGGAATTGCTACAGGGACAGACCATGCTCCCAGTCACACACACATCCTTGTAAGCATGTGCAGTAAAGGAAATTAAGTGGAGAGGTTTATCTGCAGAGCAATACAATGGAGCAACAAAAGTCAGGAGAACCTTATAAGGGCATGAGCCTTTCCTAGCCAAGAGTCGAAAAGGTAAGATTTCAGTAGGAAAAAAAATCAGACCAAGAACATGAATCAGAATACCAATGGCTAAAGCAGAGGTTTGGGACATTCCTAATCCTTATTTGGATGCAGAAACCATGAACGGGTGGTTTATAAATTCAAACTGATGTTATCTGAAGGAAGACTTCAGGTGAATCTTCCTTTTATTTCCTGTTAGCTTGAGGGACAAACTGACAGCAGGACAGACAAAGGAGCTACATCCATTTCCCAAAATAAATAAGAGACTTCTCACAAAGTTTAACAGCATGCAATATAATAATTACTACATGCTTGTGTTGTAATTACTGTCAGAGATTCCTTTAAACAAGAAACCAGGCTGTTCCAAACCATCTTGAAATACTACTCGTAAGACTGTTTCTGGCTGCTTGTAAATGATGGCTATGCAAGAAACTAATTTGAGCATCACTGGAAATTATAATTTTGTTTTGTGTGCTTCCAGTAATGTTTTCTTAAACAAGGATCTTACATTTGTGTCCTGTATTTGTGTAACTAATTCTGTGGAAAGCATTAGACACAGTCACACGCTTGCTAACCCTGTCTTTTCTCATTCAAATTTCAGACAATACAATTTTCAGTTTGTCTAAATACTTATACTGCCCTTGAAGACCTAAGTGCAGTGCAAAATGGTGTGAACTGGACTTAAAATAAACAGAAATGAGGTCAATGTCAATAATTTAACCTTCATGGGAACTATACCTGATATATATGAACTTTTTATATGCCACTTGCAAGTAATTGCTAAAAGCAGATATTTCTTACTCAGGTTTGCTTATTCCACCATATCCTGTTCCTTAGGTACATAGCTCTTACATTCAAGCAGGTTTCCCCTAGCAAATGTTAACCTATCATAATCCTCCTTTCCTTGAAGACTTCTTATAACCCTTTCCTTTCCCATGTCAATTGAGTTTTAATTAGCAGCTTGTATCAGCAGCAGGATTTGTTCACACATTCATTGGATCTATACTCATTAACTGGAAAAATTACCTCAAATTGCCTCCTCATTGCATGTATGTGTTTCCTAGGAGGGTAACTCCTCTTTTCCACTGATTTCTACTCAGTAATTCTTCTCGTGGATCAGGCTCGGTAAAGTACATCCAACACTCATGCAGCAACATTTTCTGACAATGTGCTTCTCACCTGGCTTTTATCAGAGAATTCCAGACATAAGCTGGAATGTGAGATGGAATTTGAGGATGACACATCATATCTTAGGTCTGAGAAAAGCAGGAACAATTTCTGAAAACAGGTTCTCATTTCAAGAAACTGGATATTTGTTCATTTATGATGCTGAGTCCCACTTCAAAAGCTAATACTCTCCCTCGCTGTGACCACCTTAGTTCTGCGAATATTATGAGGGATAATGTGTGTCTGGTGACTCAAAAAAATAGGTGAATTTTTAAAAAGGCAGTGTGGTAGATCTAAAAATAAAAATTAGGAAAGGTGGGAATTAGCTCACCACAGCTCACCTCAATTGCCAGGTCAGGTTTCAATTTCCAGTAAGTTTTCAGCAGAGTAGCTTGTGCAAATGTATCTGTGGGTACTCCTCATACAGGCGAAAAGAAATTTCCTTGAAAACAGATACCTGACATCACAACGTGTTTTCCTGGAACAGAGCACACATTGGATGGGTACTCTACCTACTGACATAGTCTTCATCCCAAGAGTGGTATTACTGCTTTCCTGTTGGTAAAGATAACTCAGTGGTTTTACAGTAAGTGGAACCAGAGCTTGGTGCTCAACACGCCAAAGAACTCTTATGGAGAGCTGTGGATGTTCACCTTAAGATGTCTGGACACACTGTAGTCTACTTCATACTCAGGTTTTCCTGAAGAGTTGCTTTTATACATCAGGAACCACAGCAGACTTTTTAGATTAACAATCCCTTTGCCAAGACAGAGTACGTGTGAGAGGACTGAAAATGGTTAGCAACACAACCTTCCTGTATGATCTAAACTTGGGTACTGGTCCAGGCACAGTACCAGAACGGGGCATGCGCTGTGCTTTGTTCACTGGCAGCCCAAGAGCCACAGTCATTGTGCACACTCTCTGCTTTGTGGTAGTCCTTCACACTAGGGAAAAGAAACCCCTCCCGAGCAGGAGAGATGCCCATGGGAAAAAGACACATGAAAGAGGTTGACAAGATTTGTGTACAGCAGGGTTACATTGGGGCATCACACTGAAGAACCTTTTTCTACTTAATAAAGGTTTAACACCTAGCATTTCTTTTTTTCACTTTTCTTTTGTTCTCAGAGTTGATTTTGGGCAACAAGAAACAAAGTCAGAGAAAGATGGTGTTAAATTTATTTTCGATGGAATGCAATGGCACCGATTTTTCCAAGCGAGGTGTGAAAGCTTTTTACCTCGAGGTCCCAGCGGTAGATAAAACATCACTCAGGGTTTCTATTTCCAACCCGTATATTACACCTCACCTTCTCCACTGTGCAGAACATTATTCCTCCTGAACGGAGCAGTATCCGTTTACAGGCAGCGTTGCTCCAAGGGAAAAAAGGAAAGTTTGCCTCTCCCCTCCAAAAAAGCCATTTTGTTCAGCCAGATGTTCTACAAAATGGCACAGCGCTCTGCTTGAGGGGGGCCGGGCCTCCCACCCCGGCGGGGCTCGGCGGGGCGGTGGCGGCCCCCGCCCGGCCCCCGGNGGCCGCACCGTGTGGCGGCTGGCGCTGCTCGCCCTCTGCCTGGAGGCGGCGGCGGCGGGGGGATATCGCCGCGGAGCCGGCGGCAAGAGCCGGCGGCAGGCGCAGACCCAAACCACTTCGCTCCTCCCGCAGGGCACCGCCGCGCAGGGAAAGCGTGAGTACCGCCCGCGGGCAGGGCAGGGCACGGCGCGGGGCTGGGGACGGCAGCGCCGGTGGCCCCGGGGGGCTTTGTCTGTCCCCCGCGCTCGCCCTTGGCCGCCCATCGGCTCGGCGGGACACGCACACGTGTGCGCCCCGCGCCCCTTCCCTCCCGGCTGCTGCCCTCGGTAACGCCGAACTTTGCTTTCTCTTCCCCCTCTGCATCCTCCTCCTCCTCCTGTCCCTCCAGAGACCTGCTTTGACAATGGACGGTACTATCAGATAAACCAGCAGTGGGAGCGCACTTACCTTGGAAACACGCTGGTCTGTACCTGCTACGGTGGGAGCCGAGGGTTCAACTGCGAGAGCAAGCCCGAACGTAAGTTGGTGGCCCCTTTTGTCTGCATCGAGACCCCAGCACGGCTTTTGGTGCCGAGTGAGCCAAGCCTTGTACGAGTTAGGGCTGGCAGCCCAGGTTTTCCGCTGAAGTTTGGTACTTAGGGTCAGTAATGGGATCTACACTCAATTACACTGAAGATCTGGCTTGGGAGTTTGAGAAATGCTTTTCATTAGCAATGGGCCTTCCACCAGAACCCTGAGCCAAACATCACTCATCTCTCTGGAGGATTGGATCTAAACATTAATTTTGGAGCCAACCTCTTCTTTATAATGAACTGAACTGACTCCTGGACTCGCACGGGGAAGTTCAAATCTGGACACACTTTGCAGCTCTGGCTCTGCTCTGTTTAATTGCTTCACCCCAACTTTTCATAGCTGTGCAGTGTCGTCAGCTTGTTTAAAATTATTTCAACTTACAACTTTCCACAGCCCCCCGGCTGTGCTGTGAGCTTTCTATAATTGAGTGTAAAATGAGATTGTTTAGTCTGTGCAGAAAAAGTTGAGGGAACAGAAAGAGGTTTAAATGCAAGGTCTGCTGGAGGATGTGTCTCTCCAGGATTCAGTGTAGTTCAGATTATCAGATACAATCTATCTGTATTTATTGGTCTGAAGCCATTGGTTTACCATAATTCCTATATGTTGCTCTGGAGATAGAAGAGAGCAAAAACTGGTTCCTGGCTGACAGTGTTCATGTAACACAGATGTGAGCATCTCAGCCATCTGTTTTGCAAGGCTTGTGTGCTGCTTGCCTCACGGCTGGGGTATGTTAAGGAGTGTTCAGTCCCCTTACTCTGTAAAAGGGGGTTCCTTCCCCTGCAGAGATTCCCAAGTTTTACATTTTCTAACTCCAACAGCAAGTTTTCCTTATGACACAATGAACTTTATCTGCCCAGGAGTGAAGAAAGTTTTCTGCTGCAGATCTTGAGTCTGGTGGCAGCACTGATGTTCTGTAATGGCTCAGGCATGAGTGTGAGCAATACACAAGTAGTGAACTTGACTGTTGACTTTGGTGGGACTGCTGCAGAATTTGGGATTAATCTACTCAATTTTTGCTAAGTCAGAGCGAGGAGGATTAGCATGACAAAGCACACAGCTTCCAGGGGTTGTTTGCTCCCTCCTGTCTCCTGCACTGTCGGCTTTGAACAGCTGGGATTGATGCTTTCAGGCATGCCTGCCATGTGCAACTTTTGGCTCCCTGAGGGAGGTTGTTGAGGTTATTCAGCATCATGGGGATTTTGAAGGGGCAAATTTCACCCAACTTCCTCACTTCTGTTTCATCCCTTGAAGAAAGAGGAGACTGATAGTCCATTTTCCCTGGAGAAAAATGCCTGTCTGTGTGAGGAGGCAAGGAATGTGTTTCTGTTGACTGTAGACGTTATTGGTGTGGTTACATGAAGTTTTTTCTTTCAATTTTTTTTCCCCTCATAGCTGAAGAGACTTGCTTTGACAAATACACTGGATCCACTTACCGAGTAGGGGAGACTTATGAGCGCCCCAAGGACTCCATGATCTGGGACTGTACTTGCATTGGAGCTGGACGTGGGAGAATCAGCTGCACCATTGCCAGTATGTAACTAAGAGCCTATTCCTAGAGCTATTGTTCCTTAATGTCATATTTTCCAGAGCAATTTACACAATATTCCCAGTGCCTGTTAGCAAGGGATTGCATGGGGTTTAATCCAAAGCCCCCTAAAGCTTTGAAAGTCCTTGCCCCATGTACCGACATTTGCACAACCAAACTCCTCTTTTATTTAAGAGGTCAAGTACTATGTGAGAAAACATAGGCCAAAAATTGCTGTTAGTGTCCAGCCATATAGGTTAGTAATTTATTATATACAGGAGAGTGTTACATCTTCACAGGCGCAATTATGAAAGTAGCTTTTTCACCAGAAAAAAGTCTGCTCTGCTGGTCAGTCAAAACAACACCGTCTGCATTAATGGGACAACTCAGAATAAATGATAATTAAAAAATGCCACCTGAGAGCCAGTCCTCCATCCTCCAAAAATGTCATCCAACATTTCTCTAAGGGAACTGGGATTTGACATCCAGTCAGCAGCTCAACGTGTTTCTGCAACTCCTTTTTCACTAGCCTGACCCATACTTTCCTCTTGCTCTTCCCTCTCTTCCCTTGGTCCTTTCTCCTCAGCTCCCCTTTCACGTCTCTGTCTGGAAATCCTTTCCTCATTGAGTCACTGAATTGTTCACTATTTCCCTTCAGTTAATAATTAGACTTTCTGTGAGCACAGAGGAAGATTGCTGTGTGTCAGGATTTTTAGACTGAGATTTCAAAGTCTCTGAGGTACCTTTTGAGACAAGTCTTGCTGTTAAAAGTATCCAGTTTCTTGTTCAAGACACACATGCAGATCCTACTAGTGTTGCCACAGAGGACTCAGAAACCAGCCATCATTGTAGCATGGGAAAAAACGAATGCATTAAATCTAACAAGTAAAGCTGGAGCCCTTCTGAATTTAATGGCATTTTATTGGGCAGGGATGATAAGTGTTGTAAGAAAAAGAGTCAGTAAGGAAATTGCAAGCGTAAGAGCAGCCTTGTTTCCTCATCATCAGCCTGGTTTAGAGCTCACTGGAGAGTCTCACTGGCTGCAACTGGCTTTGAATCAATCTTCAGAGCTCCTAGAATCTCTGCTTTCATAAATGAGCCCACAAAACATTTTACTGGCTCCTAATAAATGATGGGATGTGCATGGTTTTTTCTTTTTTTTTTTTTTTTTTTTTCCTGGATTCTTCCAAAGAAGCAAACCCTATGTGTGAAAACTGCCCTGCACTATGCTTGCCTCCCTCAGCCTGGGCTGCCTCAGGGCTGTGGGGCCCTGGTGGGCTGGAATCTGCCTTTCTAGGGCAGGTTTTCCAAACCCAGGAGTCTGATTTCTCGCTAGGCTGTTGCACCAAGCATCTCCGTATCTTTCACATGCTGTCCTGGCCACCATGTCCCTCACGAATGGCCGCAGAGAAGTGCAAGTGGTGTCACCTCAAACAAGATGGAGGCAAACCCTCCCTCAACAGCCCTCAGCCTAAGAGCAGTGTGTGAGGGAGAGACAGCACCTCATGAGGCCCTGGCATTCCGTTTTCACCAGCCAGGCTTTGGCTGTAGTTTGGAACATGGATGGGTTAGCTGTGGGGAGAGGACAGGGCCTGGGAGGTGTGGAAAAGGGCGGGTGCCAGCGAAAACAGCATGTGCCAGTGGAAAATGTCGAGCGCCATTTTACAGGCTGATGCCCCCCTCATTCTCCTCACTGTTCCCCCTCCTTTTTGCTGCCCCTTGCCCCAGCTGACCCCCTTCGCCCCTGGCCGGGTGGCCCTTACCTTGTCGCCGCCATGCTGTCCCTGATGTGTCCCTCGCCTCAGCTCCTGTCTCTCTCCCATCGCAGATCGCTGCCATGAGGGCGGCCAGTCCTACAAGATCGGTGATACATGGCGCCGGCCCCACGAGACGGGCGGGTACATGCTGGAGTGTGTGTGCCTGGGCAATGGGAAGGGCGAGTGGACCTGCAAGCCTGTGGGTAAGCGGCCGCTCCCTCCTTCTCCCTCAGCGCAGTCAGGGCGTGTGGGCCCTTTCTCCTTTGCCTTCCCTGAGGTGTCCCCGTGTGGGAATGCCCTGGCTGGGCTCTGATCCGGTTTCCCCTCACAGCTGAGCGATGCTACGACAACACGGCTGGGACATCCTACGTAGTGGGAGAGACCTGGGAGAAGCCCTACCAGGGCTGGATGATGGTGGACTGCACCTGCCTGGGTGAGGGCAGCGGCCGCATCACCTGCACCTCCAGAAGTAAGTGCCAGCCTGGCAGCTGCTGGCTGCTCTGTTTTATTTATTTTACTTTTTTTTTTCATTCATTTTCTTATTTATTCTCATCCTGCATGGTAAAGGAAAGCTATCCCTTTGTCGGCCCTGTGCAAGTGGCAGTAGTTTGTGAGGGATGGCCGTCCCCTGAGAAATGGCGGGAAGCAGACCCTTCTGAGGGGAGAGGAGCCCTGTCGCCATTTGCAGTCTGGGGACAGCCCTCAGTGCTGAGGACAAAGCTGCCTGGAATATTTGGGGATTAAATCTCGTGGAGAGAGAAGGGTTTAAGGAGTGTGTGTCTCCCAGGAATTTGGGAGAATAGCTTGGCCCAGAAAATGGCGGAGAGTTTAGCCTAGGGTGTCCATTTCTGTGCTTTCAGGGAGCCTTCTGAGGGACAATCAGGTGCTTTTAAAGTTAAATACCCTTTCCAACAGCAGGATCTGCTAGACTAAAATATTTTCTTTTTCTCTCTTACTGTTTAATTTATGTGTTAGCTAAACCAGTGTTTGTTTTGTCTGTTCTACCATCTCGCTTGTCACTTTTCCCACCCCATTTCCCGCTCCAGCAGCACAGGTGATTTTTTAAAAAAGTTTTTGCATCATTGAGGGACATTACTGTAAATACTCCATTTTATTTGTATTTGCAAAGCAAACAGGTTTTTTTAAGATCCAAAATCTTGCTTGTTTATTGACCTTCTGTTCCAGTCCTGCTAACTTCACCACAGAGCTTGCTCCTATCTCGGGTTTGCACCAGTTGCCTGAAGAAAATTTAACTTTGTACCTTACACCTTAGTTATGCAAGCTTTGAGAAGCTCTTCTGTGGCCCTTCAATTGCCTCATATTCAGTTGCCTTCGGGCACACAAATAATGGATTTTTGCTGATACAAACAGCAGATCTGTAAAGAACTAAAACACTAAGGAAGATTGGGATTAAAATGGAAGATATGGAAAGACTTGGTCAAGAAATAAGCTATAAAAATCAACCCAGCCTTGATAATATTAAGTCTGTTAAAGACACATGGGGAAAAATCATTAGCTGTGAAATAGGAATGAATAAAACAGAATGTGTTGTTTGTGAATTTTGGAGGACTTATTATTACTAATAAAATGGATTTGGCAGTAGCTTTCTTTCCATAACTCAGGTCTGCCCTGTTGTATCATGGGGGAAATTGCAATATAATGACCTGTTCATTTTTCATTTTGTTTTCCAATTACAATTGAATAGAGGAATTCAAATTTATGTGTATAAAATGATACCTCTAGCCCACAAAGTGGCATTACACTTCAAGTGTGTGCCACTTTTATATATCTTTTATGGCCAGCATTTTCCAGAATCACAGCTGGTTGCTTCAGTGACATTTCGGCTTTTCATTGAGAACAGTGTCCATAAGACATGATTTTTTCACATTTGCAAAATTACATGATAAATGTCTCACCAATTTACCATTCTTCTGGCAAATGCTCAATTTTTTGATAGTCTTAGCACTCTGAATCTGTAACATGTTTCCTACATTCACATTCTGTCCCATGTGCTCTCTCAGTGGCAATCTGGCTTAATGCATATGTCCTTCCACAGTTCTTCATAAATCCGTGTTCATTGATCTGTGATTATATTTGAGCCGCTGTATCAAGTTTCCCTTGAATAAGAAGGTAAAATGTTGTAATGGAAGAAGAACTAGTTAATCCATGTGGATCTGGCATCCAGACAAAAGTAGTTTGTTGTGCTGTCCTTTGAACCCACTTACTCAATTCATCGGGGGCTGTGGGTTATTAAAGAGATTTAGAAAGTCTGGTACTCCTCGTGTGACTTGAGCAGCTTTTGTTAGCTTCACTGCAGCTTTGTGCAGGTTTCTTTTGGAAGAAATGGGGTTTAACATGTTGCCCTCAAACAGGTTTTAGTCCCTTCCAGATGAAAGAGAACCCTGAACTGTGCCCTGTGTATAGTGTGAAATGACCCAAGCTACAAAGACCCCTCTTTTTTCTTAAAAGAAGGGGCATTAAAATGAGTGAAACTTTAAAGGTATATGCTAGACAGAATGGGTTTAGAATGGCTTTAAAAAGTAGCTCGTTTTGACAAGGGCTGCAAAGTGAAAGTGCAGTTCTGGAAATGAATGGAAATTTTCGCTTATGCTAAAGCGCCAGGACTTTGGGAGGCTCTCAGCCTGTGCAGTTTAGTGCAGGCTTTAGTGCATGTAGGAGTTGCAATAGTGGGCTCCAGTGAATGAGGTGGGCCTTTAATGAAGGCATTAAGCTATCAGCTTGTTTGATAGTGTGGGTGGTTGAGTGCTAGCAGCTGCCCAGTGAAGCCACCCAGCGCAGGCACGCTAAGAGTCTTGTTCCTCTCACAGATCGCTGCAATGACCACGACACCAAGACTTCCTACAGAATTGGAGACACCTGGAGCAAGAAGGATAACCGTGGGAACTTGCTCCAGTGCGTCTGCACCGGGAACGGCAGAGGCGAATGGAAGTGTGAGAGACACACGTCCCTGCACACCACCAGCACTGGTAAGCAGGACATGGTGGCATGGAACTTAGGCAAAGGGAAAAGGAATGGCATGCTTTGACTGGCTAGGACTTGGTGTTGAATTGTTCCATCCTAATTCAGGTATTTCAGAGGCTTGTCTGGGAAGGATCAGCAGCAAAGAGGGTCAGAGTTCAGAAGAGGCTCCTTGTTTGTGTGTGTGGAGATAAGATTAATTGATACCTTGTTTCCATGCACAGACAGGGCTGGCACATACAGATGGGATTGCCTGCTCAGTCACAGGGCAGTAAATCACATCTAGGGCCCTTCATCCACAGGAACTACCTTTGTCTTGGGAGCATGGCACTCCAAATTAATGTTTGAACTTTATGTATTCGCCTCAGGGTAACTTTCTTGAAATGCCCTTAATTTAAACCCCACTGAGACCATCTGGTTTCTTTGACATGATAAATACACCTACTAATGGCTGAACTTTAAAAACCCCAAAATGCCAAGGAATGTATACAATGCTGTTTAATACATGTACATGAGATAGCTTGTAATTTTGGTATGAAATATTGCCTAGTTTATAGATAGCATATTTTTTTGTGCCCGGGGTTTAAATCTTCAGCTCCTAAATTCTTTTTTTGTCATTTTAAGGATCTAGGTTTCTTATCAGTGAGTGCAATGTAGAACTTCTGTTTTCCTGCAGTGCCTGCACTAAATTTTTCTTGGTAAATGACCTTTAACTGTTTGGTACCATTGGGTTAACTTCAAATTCTCAGAAGGTCTAAACTTCAAAATACGTAACACTTCAAGGGTGCCGGTGTTTTGTTTCTGTTATTATTCCCCCTATTTCAGCAGAGCTGAATTTGTGGAGGTTCCTGTGGGAATCATTAGCAAAAATTTATATGATGTAGACAACAACAAACCTCTTCGTTTCTCAGTATTATTCCAAATGATAATGTGCCAAAAATTTTGATTCAAAATTAAAAAATTCCAGAGTAAATGAATCCATTTTAAGTTTGTTCTTTATGTTTTTCAATGAAAAATTCAAAATTTATCCTTTTTTTGCCTTTTCTCCCTACATCCTTGGTAATTTTTTATTGTCTTGTCACTTATTTTTCTGTTCTACATTTCCTTCAACTGATTTTTTTAAAAATAATGTTTTCTAAACAATTCATGTGAAAAGTAGTTTCTAAATCCTTTCTAAAGCCACACTACAGGGTTGGAAACCAGATGCTGTCATTAGCAGAAGGGGGAGTCGTTCTTTTAATTTTGAAATTTGCTAAGTGGAATAATTAAACTGCGTCTCAGGAAGCTTAGGAGAGTTGTGCCTTCAGTCTGATGGAGTGCCTAAGGTTTTATTATCTCGGCAGCATTTAATGGCAGCGTTCTGTTGCCCAGCTTTGCGTGCCACATGTCCCTTCTGTCCCGTGTTGTGCCGCAGGGTCTGGCTCTCCCAGCATCACGAATGTGCAGACAGCGCTGTACCAGCCCCAGCCGCAGCAGCCCCAGCCCCAGCCCTATGGCCAGTGCATCACGGACAACGGCGTCGTCTACTCCGTGGGCATGCAGTGGCTCAAGACACAGGGCAGCCAGCAAATGCTGTGCACCTGCCTGGGCAATGGAGTCAGCTGCCAGGAGATAGGTATGAGTTGGTGTGTGCTGCCTGTTCACTCCAGCGACATCTTTAGCACTGTCCCATGGCTTAACTTCTATGTAGAGCCCTTTGTGCCCTTTCAGAAATGTGTTCTGAAGAAGACATACTGGAGAAAGGTGCAGGGCGGAAAGAAAGGGTTTGGTTATTTGAAGCCCGGTTCTGCAGGGCAGAAGCATTTCCCACTGAGCTATATATAACATGCTGAGCAGAAGCAGAGCCCCTGGGGAGCAGCATTAGTAACTTTATGCAAATAGAGCTGCAATAATGTATGTTTGGAAGAGAATGTAGAAGAATGCCACAGCTGTGGAGCTGTCTGTTGGTGTGTATTGGCCTGGGTCCATGGCAGTCAGTGTGGGTTCCCAGCAGCCAGCGAGATGGCCCGGAGGGGCTGTTGCTGTTTTAGAGCCCTGAGATTTGGGGATTGCTTTAAACCGCAGTCTAATGCTGTGATTTTCTTTTTGAAGCCGTGACCCAAACGTATGGTGGCAATTCTGATGGAGAACCCTGTGTTCTGCCTTTCACCTATGATGGAAGGACTTTCTATTCCTGCACCACCGAGGGCCGCACAGATGGGCACTTCTGGTGCAGCACCACTTCCAACTTTGAGCAGGATAGGAGATACTCCTTCTGTACGGAGCAGAATGGTGAGTTTGTCTGAGAGGGTCTTCGCGTGCAAGTGACCCTGGTGTAGAGATGGAGGAAGGGGCAGAAGACACAGGAACAGGCTCCCTGACCAATTCCAGCAGTCCAGAGGTACTCAAGGCAGCAAGGCAGTGCTGTGAATGGAAGGCTGCCTGATGGCAGAGCACTTGTGTGCTCCTGGCATCTCTGCAGAGTGCTACAGATGTACCCTTTGAGTCCTGTTCTTTCTCCTCTGGGCTGAACTTAGAATGGGAGTACCTGGTCAGGGTGGAGCTTTGGCCCAAAGGATGCTTATCTTTGGCTTTGCTCAGATGAATTGCTTCTAGCAATGCCCATATTAGGCTGCAAAGAGGAGGATATCCATGGAGTACAGTTTGTGCAATCCTGTCACTCCCTCCATCCTGGCTATCTAGCCAGGCTGCCATATATAGCAGCAATCTTGTGATTTGTGGTCACTGATCAAGAGCTGGGGCATGACTAATACAGCAGCATTCCCTCTTGTCTGTGGATGGTCAGTGTTCCCTTCACAGCACAGATCTACCTGTGTGCATGCCCTTCCTGGAATGCTTGTTAGACATCCATGGGGCAGTGACAAGGCAGCTTCTCTGGGATCTGACCTTGGAAAGAATATTTCGTGTTCCTACATTAAAAAAAAAACCCTTCTTACACTGCATAGACACTTCTTTAAAAATTCTGTTTTACTTTGGTTGTTTATTTCCTGATAAAAGTTAAGCCTTTCTCTGCAGGGCATATAATACTTTCTTTAAAAATCAAGTTAACAAACCGACCACCCAAACACTGTCCCTGTCCATGCATACATTCATGTTTTAGGGAGGCTTCTTGTGATACACTGTGGAAAAGAGAAATGGGAATGTAGAAAAATCTCAGTAAATGTCTTCTTGTTCTCCAATATTTGTAAAGCAGAGTTGCTCAAGAGGTGATTAGTTCAGGTAGATTACAGCCCTCTTTCCACTGCTGCTTGCAAAACATGAAGCTTCCAGGCTGCAGAGAGGTTTTGGCTTGTCCTGTTGTACATGACTGAACTGTAACCCTTTCCTGAGGGTGAAGGATTCCCTTAGAGCTGAAGGGCACTACTGAGAAATAGTTTCAGGGAGATAATACAGGTATGCTGAGAGCTGTGAGTTTATTTTATTCCCTAGGCTTTGGGAGGAGGGATCTTCAAACCTACTCCCCAAACACAGTAAGCTTTGGTTTTCCCTGTTCCCCAGGAATTCCCGTGGCTGGCTCTGCAGCTCCTTCCAGAGCAATGCTTGAACTGAACTGACCTTGTGCAAAGCTTATTTTTCCAGGTCTGAATTAATTAAAGCCAAGAAAAGAGGCCTGTGGATAATATACAGGGCACACATGGGAAAAAGAAGTGCTAGTGGTTTGTTTTCCAAGCTCTTCCATGCATGCTAAGAGAGAGTGCAGGCTGCATTTGCATATGTTTTCTTTTCATTTTTGTACAGTTTTGGTCCAGACACGTGGTGGCAATTCCAATGGTGCTCTGTGCCACTTCCCCTTCCTGTACAACAACCGCAACTACACTGACTGTACTTCTGAGGGACGCAGGGACAACATGAAATGGTGTGGAACCACTGAGAACTATGATGCTGACCAGAAGTTTGGGTTCTGCCCCATGGCTGGTAAGGCTGAGAGCCATAAAGGGGTTATGGAGCACCTCTATGTGGTTCTTGGAGCTGGAAAGTGAAGATCTCTCTGTTTGTTGTTGGTCAGTTATTGATGACTTCCAATGAGCTGCATGCCAGCCCAAAGCCCTCTGAGGCATTTCTGAAGTTCTGTTTTGTTCTTTTTCTCCCCCTTGACAACCTCTAGCAGAGATTTAGGCAATGCCATTACTTCTTTGCTACAAGCCAATGGTAGGCATACTCCTCAGCCAGTATAAATTGGTGTAGATCTATTGGAGAGCCTGCAATTTCATTATTAAGATGCAGAAACCATTGTGTGATGTGAAGGGGCATTTAAATGCCCCTCAGTCCTCAAGATTTTGTAAATTCTGGCCTCATAAATATCCTCTTGCTTTCTTCTCGCCCAGCCCATGAAGAAATCTGCACAACCAATGATGGTGTCATGTACCGTGTTGGGGATCAGTGGGATAAGCAGCACGACATGGGCCACATGATGAGATGTACTTGTGTAGGAAATGGACGTGGAGAATGGACTTGCATTGCCTATTCACAGCTCAGAGGTACTGATTTCCATGTTGGTATTGCCACTTCGGTCTAACTGGGGGGGTGGGAGAATTTGGTGTTCTTTTCTGTCATTGTGGGCTTGAGCCCAGACTCAAGAACTGCACTATACTCTTTGGAGTAAGAAGGGAATTAGAAGAGCTGTGAAGTTCTTCTCTTGTTTATGTGCTGAAAAAGGATATTCCAGCCTTTACAGGGTCTCAAGCAGAAGCAAACCCTGATTATCTTGATTGTGGTATCCCTCCCTCCTTTTGTCTGCATTTAGGAATTGGCACCACTGTGACTTTACAGAGAGTTCAATATAGGCACCTCCCCACCTCAAGAACAGACAAAACTCCAGACTAGTCTGAAGTTTGAAAGCAGAGCTGTTCTCTTTTATTGTTCTGCAGTGAAATTTTCAATTCCTCTCTGCTGGATTAGCCTTTTGCTGGCTAATCTATATGAAAAGCTGGCAGGAAAGCACGGAGATTACTCTTATTTATTTACTCATTTGTGTGAGTGGTCCAAGTGGAGAAGTACTTAAGCAATACCAAAAAAAGAAGACTTAAAAGCACAGACATTTGATCATCCTACAGCTAGCTCACAGCATTGGCTTCATGTCTGGAAAAGGCAGGGGGGTTGCTGTCGAGAGGCCAAGAAAGGACTCTTTAACACCACTGCTGAAATGGGATATAATTTATAGGGAAGGGCTCACTCGAGAGCTTTGGACGGGATTTTCTTTATTGTGTTTCCTTCAGAACAGTGAGAAAGGCACTGCGCAAAGTTCTGGTCTGTGCAACTCCTGTTTCCACTTACACAGCTAGCTCTTTGCAGTTCCATTCTGGAGTTGAAATGGTCTTTCTTGATGAGGAGGGTAGAGACACTTTGCTTTTTCAAAAAGCAAAGGTTATCTGAGTAGAGCTGTTTAAACACAGCAGCCAGACCTTGGCGCCTGCAGGAGAGTCTGAGCGCTCCTTGGTTTATCCTGATGCCATGCCCATGGTGTGGGAAAATATGATGGGGAATGAAAGCTTGGACTCTCTTCCCCAAGGACAGATGGTCCAGGCTTGACTCAGAACTGAACTTGGGTCTCCTGGGTCCTACTTAACAAAACAAAGTGCTTCTGGGGTGGTTTTCATGTTTGTTTTGTCTTTCTGCTCCTTGCTGTGATTAGATTGGCTTTAGGAATTCTGGGCCAGATCCCAGATTGACATTGAACCAAGCAGAGTGATACCATTGTACTTCAGCATGGGGTCTGGTTACTGTGTTTTGAGGGGAGACTGGTTAAGCACCGGCATCATTGTGTGTGCATAGTAGATCTGCCTCTGCCTTCAGATTAATACAGAGAATAGCAGAGATACCCAACAGAATAACGTCGTGAGGGTGGTTGTGCTTCCTCGTTGTATCTCTGTGAATTTGGAGCAGTCCTTTTCTCCTTGTGTAGTTCCAGTGATTTGAGGCAGTACTCACTGAGTTTCAGTTGAGATGTTCCTCAGAGGAGATAGTTGGAGAGTCATTGTGGTGGTTTAGATTTTTGTTCACACATGAAATCTGTCCGAAGGAACAACGAGGCAGTTCTGTAGCTGGATTGTGTCCGACAGACCTCATTTCTGCAAGTGTTTCTTATTTGCACACTGCTGATAGATGAATTTGGGGCAGGGGTGTGTATGCAGCACTGTGATGGTCACAGCTTACAGGAGGGCTCCTTTCTGCTTGAATGGAGTGTGCCATGGTCAGTCTGTGTGCTGATCAAGCAGAGGGAATGATGTCCCAAGCAGAAGGGTTCTGTCTTAATGTTTAGACCTCTTGCTGACAAACTTTCTACTCTCTCCCCCAGACCAATGCATTGTGGATGGCATCACCTATGATGTGAACCAGACCTTCCACAAGCGTCATGATGAGGGGCACATGCTGAACTGCACCTGCTTTGGCCAGGGCCGGGGCAGATGGAAGTGTGATCCTGTTGGTAAGTCACCAGCTGTCCACTCTTGCCAAACCTTTTGTGGCCTGTACAAACTGCTTGTGGTATGGAGAAACTGGTGTGGGAATTTGGGCCCAGTCTTTATCCACTTTCTGTCCTGAATTGCACAAATGCAAAAATAGAAGCAACCCTGGATTTGCTGGAGGGTAAGTGAAAGGGCATTTGTTAATTCAAGCTTGGGTTATCACATCTGCCACAGAAGAATCGTGATTGTGGCAAGCCTGTGTTCTAAAATGTAGCAGGTTGTGGTAACAAGGCAATTAGCTGCAGGCTGTGGTGATTTGGTTGAATTCTGGTGCCTGAGCTGTCAGCTTAGCAGGGCTCTCAGCCTGAACACTGATAAAACATGCGGCTGGGCACTGATGCTAGGATCAGTTTTCTTTCCTCTCTCTATCCTAAAGTCTTTCAGAGTTTTCTCCCTGAACTGAGGAAGGAGCACCAGCATATATTAATTTACCTTGGGCTGAATTGATTTTTTTGGCTGCCTTTTGTTCTGGCAAAGAGAAAAAGCCCAGGATGAGAACACGTGTTAATAGTGCTCTGGAGGTTAGCTAAAACCATCATGGTTCCCTGCAGGAATGAGGAGATTTCATCTCTTCTGCCTCCCCCCCTTCCTTAGCAAACCTTGATTGGAAGATAAGACCTGGCTATTTGGTTTGCAATTACTAAGTCCAAGAGAGCTTCAAACTATTGCCAAGAAAATCTATTAGAAATTACTAGTGGTGAAGTTCTACTTTATTTACAGTAATATCTGTACATGTTTACTCAAGGAACTTGGATTGTAAAGCTCCTGAAAATTACTAGTTTGAAGGAAGGGGTGAGGGGATGATTTCAGCCATCTGTATAGGTGCAATTAAAGTTTTAATTTTGTTCTCTCTCTCTCTAAACAAAGCTCTTGTTCATCCAAGCAAACATAATGCTAGTTCTCCCTGAAAATTTCCATTGACCCAGGCACACAAGCAGTTGTCAGAGTAGGAAGTGTACTGAAGTGCTGTCCTGTGTTGTATTTACACTAGTTAAGCTGATTTCAGGATCTGATCTGTCCCCCTTTGGTTTATACAATGGTAAATCTGGAAAGATTCTGCTGAAAATTCATGGGACTTTTGAAACATAATTGAATTCTGCTGCAGGCTGGAGAAAGTTTTGCCTTTGATCTCCTTGAGAGCAGCATGGTTTAGCTTTGGAAGAGAGATGAGCTTATTTGGCCAGGGCAGAACTGGGCTCCAGAGTGGATGAAATCCTTTCTAGAAGGAACACCCCAGTGAAATGCCACACAGCTGAATTAGCCCCCTGATATCTAACTTAATGCATTCAGTGCTTTATCAAGAACCTTGATTTGAGATGCAATTTCTCTTTATGTAACTATATTTTCAAAGAAACAGTGGTGTTGCATTTCTTTTTGCAAAAGTCTTTTGGGACTTACTCTTCTTTGTAGATGTTTCACTGTAGTTTTGGTGACAGAGTGGTGAAGTTTCTCTCTTGTGCCTTCAGACCAGTGCCAGGACTCAGAAACCCGAACCTTCTACCAAATTGGAGACTCCTGGGAGAAGTATGTCCATGGGGTCAGATACCAGTGCTATTGCTATGGCCGTGGGATTGGAGAGTGGCACTGCCAGCCTCTGCAGACCTACCCAGGTAAGAACCCAACAGAAAATGAACTATTCTGCTGAGTAAGAGCTGAGGAAAGCCAGCTTTCCACCCCTCGCCTGTTCATGTTTCTGTATCTAATACCTTTTGGTTTCCTTTTAAAACAGAACAGATTCCCTCTGTCCCTTGGCAGACACAAGCAGGTGTTAGGGGGTTATAAAGAGGGACCCAAGCTGTTTGCAGCTATTCCTGAGGCTGGGGTTAATTCAGAGAGTGACTCTCGGTGCACACAACAACTTGGGTTTACGTTGTCTCTTGGCATTTAGTGATATCACACATGTAATCTTCAGTTTATATTGCCTGAAACTCACACATATGTAGTCCTTCCTTTTCCACTTGTTACAGAAGCAAAATCCATCATGGAACGAAATGTTTTTCCTGATCAGTGCCCCAAAGAAATTAAATATTTGAACTCTTGTTTGTCCAGGCAGTTCCAGGAACTCTTTATAGGGATGGGCAATGCCTGTTTGTTGGTTGTTCAGCTTCAGTTCCCTGAACAGAGCATAAGGGGCACCTCTCTGTTTTCCTGTTGAAGGTTGCAACTGCCACTGTCTTAATCTGAATAAGACGAAACATTAAGGCTTGCTGAGCTTCACTGACTCCTGTCAGACTGCTTAACAAAACATCTCCCTGAGCTATGTGAAATATGCATGCCTCTAGCCTGGAGACTGGGGCTTTGGGCTGCTTTAGACACAAGAGTGACTGAAAATGTGTAAATAAACTAGATCTAATGTTTCTGAATGTAGGTTTGGGGTTAGGTGAGCTCTGAAATTTCCTGCCCGTGGGCACAGGTTTGTTTGCCTAGAAATCCTGTTAAATGGGGAGCAGGTATATATGTTACATGGTTGTCCAAATAAATTATTATTAGAAATGTTGGGAATGGGGTGAGGGTGCAGGTATTTAATGGTTGAAACACTTTCCTGCAGATTCCAGGGATTTCTTTGCTGGGATTTTCTGAGAACTAACATGAGGACAGTACTGCTGAGTGTTCAGTGAAACCTCCCCAGCAGGGCTGGGAGGCGCTGAAAGGAGGACCACGGGATCGTAAAACCTGTCCTCCTCTATTGGAGAGTTTTGTAAAGAAAACAGGCCTGAGCTGCCTGATCTAGCTGAATGTAATCAGTAGTGTTAAGCATTAAGCACTGCAAAACTTGTATTTTTATCAGTTTTTTGGCCTGGTTTGTCTCAGGACTTCCACCAGTCCTTCTGGTGGGGTTTGTGTGCAGAAGACAAGTCCCAAGTCCACTACCTGTGGAGTGCTCCACAGAGTCATGAAAATTCAGGGTTTCAAATGAACTGATTAAGAAATGTGGTAAAATAGTAGAAGATGAGTGTTTCTCTTCAAGATGTGTTCAGTGTCACATCAGGAATTTTCCCTCACCATGCTTCATGCTTAGACCTGGATTTGGCAGATGGTTTTTATCAGCCTCCCTGCTGCCATTGCAGAAGATGCTAATGATGAAAAGAATTGCTGAGAAGTTCCCTCCATCTCTTTGAGCAATACAGCTTTGCTTTGCAGATGTTTTCTATGCTAGACCCTCTCCTATTTTCCATTTCATTGATAGCTCACAGGAAATGAGCCCAAACAGTAGAAATTAACTCCCCCACAGAATATATTCTGATTCACTGGTTTTCTAGGTAGCAGCGAAGCATTAAGGATAGAAAGACAATACAACTAATTTCCCATGTATAGAAATATGATGTGAGCCATGCAGCTTTCTTGCTTTTTTATGACTCCACAACATCCCCTGTATGTTAAAACAGGCCATTCTTTTCTTTTTCAGGGTCAACCGGGCCTGTTCAGGTCATCATCACAGAGAGTACAAATCAGCCAAACTCCCACCCTATCCAGTGGAATGCTCCTGAACGATCTCACATCACCCAGTACATCTTGCGCTGGAGACCGGTGAGTGCCACATTTGTCGTCATTTGTTCATCAAAAGTGCTTTATTTGGCTTTTTCTGGTGTCTGAAAGAAGTGGCTGATGCAATTTCAGCAAACTTATGTTGCTTATTCAGTGTCTTTGTCCTGTCGAGGTCAAGAGCTACTCTTGAGCACCAAAGAGCCAGTGCTGGATAAACACTTAATGTTTTCCTGCCCAAACTTCACTGGTTGCTGTGTTCATAAAGGGTTTTATTAAACAAAGCACTAGCACAGCAAGCAGACAAGTTTATATCCTCCCTCACTTTAAGGAATGTAAATCCTTGTGGTAGCTTCTTCATCCAGAGAAACACTGTTTTAGTAATGTGCATATCCAGAGACAACTGGGGTATGTTTTACTCTGTTAATGAGGAGGTAAAAATGGGTAGGATATGAAGACATAAACAGCTCAGTGTAGGATTAAATAAGCAGTCACTCCCATCTTCTCTAAAGTCTAAACCAAAGCTGGTTAACCACTGCTTGTTGGCTGATTCCTCTGTGAGGAATGATTTAGTTTAACCAACACAGATGAGCTGTGTTCCTGCTCCCCTGAGTACAGCTTCACAAAAGACCACTTAATGATTAAGGGCATTAGTACCTCAATGCTGCCTGTTATTAAGAGAACAATAAAGGCCCTGATCCAAAGCCATTCAAGGCACTCAAGTCTTTTTACTGACTTCAGTGTATCTTGGATGAAGGCCTGAATGAAATGGACTTTAAAGCACTGGAGTACGAACCTCAGAGGATGGAGCATTATTTTAAAGCTTCCCATAGAGTTCAAACACAGGGTAGAAGGGAAGAACTTTTCTGTATATTATTTTCAGATGATGGCTTAGAGTGTTATTATGAACAGCCTTCAAATATATATTTTCCAGCCACTACTTCATGCCTTACTGTGCTTTTGATGAAGGAAAGAGTTGAGTTTATAATAATGCTCCTTTTAAAGGGTAAAGTTCAAAGCTAGGTTGTTTTTAGTTTACCCCAGTAAAACCTGATCACTCAATGCCATTAGTGCTGCTTCTTGGCATACCTTTCTTATCTTCTTGATTCTGTCTGTGCATTAAAGCCATTCAAGTCATACCTGTTTGAGTATTACAGTGATTAGTAACCGCACAATGGGTTAGATCACTAGCTTCCCCAGCTTGCAGGCCAGGGAGTCTCTCACTATTTGAGTGTCTTTTTTCTTGCAGAAAAACTCTGGAAGGCAGTGGAAGGAAGCCACCATCCCTGGCCACCGGAACTCCTACACCATCTCCGGCCTGAAGCCTGGTGTGATATATGAGGGACAGCTCATCAGTGTCCAGCAGTATGGCCACAAAGAAGTCACCCGCTTTGATTTTACCACAACCAGCACCACACCAGTGACAAGTGAGTTGAGCAGGGGGACATGGAGGAAAACCTGATCTCCCTCACCCAAGTCCTTGCTTCCTGTGTCCCACTTAACAGAAAAGTAGTGATGCTTAATGCAACCTCTCTTTCTTCTCTTGTAGGCAACACTGTTTCAGGAGAGACAACTCTGCTTCCTCCCGTGGTTGCTACTTCAGAATCTGTCACTGAAATCACATCCAACAGCTTTGTTGTCTCCTGGGTTTCTGCTTCTGACACTGTTTCTGGATTCCGTGTTGAGTACGAGCTCAGTGAGGAGGGCGATGAACCACAGTACCTTGGTGAGACAAAACTGGGGTGTGCCAGACCGAAGCATTGTTCACAGTCAGTGCCTCACTGTTTTGTGGCAGTCAGTAGAGCTGGTGTAAACAGTGAGCATCTCCCTGCCTTTCAGTAGGGTTCAGGTAGGGTATGAGAGTGGCAGGACCAGCTCAGATTAAAAGCTCTCTTAGTTCATTGTCTTTTCTCCATTAATGGCTGTAAGACAACAAGGCAAGTATATAGCAATGCCCCCTCAGAATACTGTCTCAGAATTCTGCAGAGGAAAGCTCCCTGAGCCTGGAGGGGTGGATTTGTAGTAACTATCGGTAGATATATTTTATTCTTTTCATCTCCATGAATTTGTCCAGTTGTTTATGCGTTTTTTCTTTTAAAATCATGTAAAGTTACTGGCTTTCACAGCACCGTGAAGGGAGCAGCAGTGCAGATGAGAACTAGATCTGTTTTTCAAACCTGCCTCCTGGCTGATTTCCTTTGCCATACCTTTTTCCTTCCATCAGAATGGACAGAGAGAAATCTTTCCCAGATGCCCTCTCTTGGCTGCTTGTTATCTCATGGATATCTCATGTTCCAGTCTGTTCTGTCAGTTGTTTTGTTTGGATCAGATTTTCCTCATCTTTGATAATAGGACAGCTTATCTGAGCTGGGAAGCTGGTTAAAGGCACTGGACTCAGACAAAGGAATTGAAACTGCTTTTCCAACATCTACTGTAGACCCTTTGTCACCACATGTAATTTCATCTTAACTTCTTTTTCCCAATTTCCTGTCTTAACAGTGGTAATAGCAATATCTCACCTCAAATATTTGAGGTTATAGTAGTTGTTGGGATATGAGTGTGATAGAAGAACATGACAAAAAGAACAGTAATCCCCTGACCTAGTAATTCTCCCTGGACTGTTGATCTCCTGAACTCACAGGCTTGGACACTGAGCAAAAGTGGCTCACGTGGGCACTGTCACCACATTTGTCTGCCCAGACAGCTGAGCTGTGCTGTGAAGCAGCTCCTGAGCTCCTCTGTCTACAGACAGAGGTTTACAGGCAGATTGAAAGGCAATTCCCAGTTTCCCATAAGATGCTTGCCTTCAGTCCAGCCAGCGAGGAGCTGCTTCTTGGGGAATTTTCTGCATCTGGCATGTAGGTGGACATCTGGGAGAAGGGAGCAGGGAGAGAAGTACACCAGCCTTCATAATGTCATTCTTCTTCACTCATGAGTCAGTGTTTCCACATAACCTATTAATGTGAAAGTTTTCCCATATATTTCTGTACTGAAAATGCGACAGTCAGGGTATGAAATGAGTATTCAGCTGAGATGGCTACAGTGTGGAGGGGGCAGCTGCTCAAGTTGCCCTGCCATATCCCACATCAAGCCTTGCTGCCCTTGTGGTGTCTGGTCCCAACTCTCCATACAACTTTTCTGAGGTGAACCGAAGACAGCACAGAAAAACTGTTGTTTTATTGCAGGAAGATTGTGCTTCAGCCCAGATGAGAACAGACATCTCAATTACTTAATTTGGAGAGAAAGCAAGAAGATGGAATTGTTAAAACAATTTTTTCTCTCCTGCCTTCCTCAGATCTTCCAAGCACAGCCACTTCTGTCAACATCCCTGACTTGCTTCCTGGTCGCAAGTATATTGTTAATGTCTACCAGATCTCTGAAGAAGGAGAGCAGAATCTGATCCTGTCTACTTCACAGACTACGGGTATGCGTGGGTGGCTGTTGCTGCACTTTGAAATCTATTGTTACTATTTGCTCAATATTTTTTTGTTACCTCTTATCCTCACACTTGCTGTCTTCCTCTGTTTATTCCCTTAAACAGCTCCCGATGCACCTCCTGATCACACAGTGGAAAGTGTGGATGACACATCCATTGTCATCAGCTGGAGCAGACCACAGGCTCCAATCACAGGTTTGTCCTGTTGGAGGGCACCCATTCCGTGTACTATTGGTAGAATCTGAAATGTAGGTGAAAAAGAAAATGAAATATAACTCTGGGACAAAGTTAGCGCAAGATTCTGCCCAGTCTGAGACTCCAGCAGCTGGAAAGCACGTGGGCAGCTCAGCATTCGCTTGTCTTCAGTGACTGAACCAAGTAATTCTTAGAAGGCTGGATGCAAAACAATTCCTTCTGGATTTGTGTTAAGTGAAAACAAGCCCCAAGACCTTATATTTATATCTGTCATCCAGACCATCCCATAGTGAGAATGAAAAACTGTACATGCCTCAATCCACATGTCAGACCTCAGAAATATTCTAACCCAGGTCAGATTGTGCTTTGGAAGGTGGTGTGAGTGTGTGGTCTGTAGATGGGACGTGAGCACAGGCAGGCCACAGGTCCTGCTGAAGTTCAGGACTATTTTTATCAAAGGTCAGTAGGGAAAACAGTCCAGCCCTCATTTCTAGCATTCTTTGTGCTTGCTGATTGTGCTGAGGATTGCATATTTCTCTTGCTTCAGGCTACAGGATTGTCTATGTACCCTCTGTGGAAGGCAGCAGCACAGAGCTCAACCTGCCTGACACTGCCACCTCTGTCACACTCAGTGACCTCATGCCAGGGGTTCAGTACAACATCAGCATCTATGCAGTGGAAGAAAACCAGGAGAGCACTCCTGTCTTCATCCAGCAGGAAACCACTGGGGTCCCACGCACAGGTAATGCTCACGTTCTGGATTTCAGTCACTGAGTTTTCTGTTGCTAGCTAAATGAATGCTTAGATGAGCTCAGTTATGGTTTTGTGGGTTTGAATTGTAAATTGCACTGATATTGAAGTTCTGTGGTAAAATCATACTTATTGACACAGTCAAGACACCACTCTGCATTGGAGAGGGTTGTAATTCCTAGGTATTGAACTGCAGGCAGGTCTTCCATTGTCTGCAGAAGAGAGATCTATTTCCCAAGTTATATTTAGGGGGATTCTGCTAAGAAATCTTCTGAAGTGCCTGGTATATCATTTTGCCCCAGTACTTGGCTCACCGATGTTCAAGCTTATGTAGTCAGACACCACAACACGCATTCAAATTTCACCTGACTTTTCCCTCACCCTTCCAGTACTACCCATTATTTTGCTTTACAGTCAAGGTGATATGAGACTGCTCAGCATTGACTGATGTGCCAAAACAGCACCATACAATCTAAACTTGAGGCACCCACTATTAAAAAAACTACTGATTTCAGGGTTCTTTAAGTATCTAGTTGGACTGAATAACCAAACCAAAGGAAGGGATAGTGAAAGAATTGGGATCTGATGTGGTAAGCAGTGGAATCTGATGGTCCTGCAAGTTGCAAGCACGTGTTTGCAAATGGGAATTTACCAGGAATGAACTCAGCTCAATGATTTTATGGTTTGGCATCAGCATCTTCCAAAAATGTGCACTGGTTAACCTTAGGGCAGTACCAGTCCTAGCCTCAAGAAACTTAATTTAAACACAGGAATTCAAGAGTGCAGTACTGTGGCCCAGTGCTGAGGGAATATAGTTGCTCTCGACTATAGTAAGGCCAGATCAGCCCCTGTACTTGTTTAATTATGAAAGGTGGATTTCAAGTTAATCACAGACATTCAGAACATGCTGTGGGTTTTGAAAACCCTCCCTTTTAATTTTAAAAGGAGGTTACTGTTTCCAGCCTCTGGAGTACTTTTTTCCCCTCAGGCTTTGATTCTGCATATACTTGAAGTTCTGTAGCATATTACATCTGGTCTTTCAGTTCTTTATGTCCCAACAAGATGCTTTCTGAAGGCATAAAATACTTTAAAGTAGATAGTAATGTTTGCAATTATAGTCTGCTTGAATATTGTCAGGGAATGTGTGTAGGCATGTTCATAGTAAGGTTACCCTGACTTTTTAATTTGGTAAGTATTCTTGGGCTAGCTATTGTTCATGCAAAATTCACTTTTTTTTCCTTACATGGAAACCTATAGCTTCTCCTCCTGCTAAGGGCTCCCTCTGAAAACTGTTGTACCCCTCTGCTTTCAGATGAAGTGCCTTCCCCCCGAGATCTGCAGTTTGTGGAGGTTTCTGACATCAAGATCACCATCATGTGGACCCCACCACAGAGCCAAGTGTCCGGCTATCGCGTGGAGGTGATCCCTGTCAACCGCCCCAGCCAGCACGGCCAGAGACTGCCTATCACCAGGAGCTCCTTTGCTGAAGTCATTGACCTGATCCCCGGAACAACCTATCTCTTCAAGATCTTTGCTGTAAACCAGGGCAGGGAGAGCAAGCCTTTGACTGGAGAGCAAACCACCAGTAAGTGTCTTTCCTCCATGCTTTTTTCAGCCTGTCGAAGTGCTTATTTCTCTGTCGCTTGGAGAAATGTATAAACAGAGCACTTGAAGTGCAACAGTTATAGCCCAGGAGGTATCCCATCAGTAGGATGACGGGGCTGGGAATTCATTCAGTCTAACAATGATCTCTTCAGCAGATTTATCCTCCTCCAGGGCTTTCCAATGGGAGTTTAACTCTCATGGCGCTTTAAAACAATTTCGTATGGCTGCAATTCAACTTTTTTATGACTGACTGAGAATTGATGGACCCTGCAGTTCTTTTACAGCACAGATCACAGCCTGTGTTTTTTATAATTTTTTTTTTTTTGCTGGTACCTTAGGGCAGATTTCAGCATGACTTAGAAGGCTTGCTGAGATTCCTCTGAAAATCCCCATCTCCCTTCTGACAGCTCCATACCTATCCGGCTCCACTGGCAGCAGGAGCAGCCGCGCCTGCACATGCAAGGAAGGATCATGTAGGATCCCTCAGAACCTGATTGCTGATGATCTAGTGGCAGTCAGCGCCTCACCAGTGTGAGGAAAAATGCACTTTGTCAGGCACTGTTTTTTGCTTTGCTGAAGTGCAGAGAAGAGAGAAGAACAGTGGCTGGGCAAGGTGTAAGTTTTCAAATGGAAGAGTAGGAGTTTAATCTG
Source organism: Origma solitaria (assembly GCA_013397895.1). Lineage (NCBI taxonomy): Eukaryota > Metazoa > Chordata > Aves > Passeriformes > Acanthizidae > Origma > Origma solitaria. Next base: position 102,242 of record VZRL01006968.1, on the reverse strand, counting down.
GGTTTGGGTGGTTACCTCCATTTTTTATCCAAAAGAAGCGGATCAGACAGAACCTGGGACATGGATTGTTTGATCAGATCTTGTTTATTGGGCGATAGAAGGCTGACTGGTGTTTGTGGTGTTCTTTGGCTGGGTCACTTTATTCAAAGGGACAAAATTCAGCTATGTGCATCTATTGCTCTTCCCTACTTTCCAGTAAATAAGACTTCTGAGAACCCAGCCTGGCTCTTAGTAATAGGAGAGGGAAGGAAAGGAAATGGGATAATCTGTGAATATAGCCGTGCTGTTTGAGAAATGTCCTTACTTACATCCATAAAGTTATGAGCCATGAATAGTGCCTGTTCCTTGACTGTGCAGGGAGAATGGGATCCTTATGTCTGTCCTTTGACATAGGTGTCTAATTTGAGCATAGCACAGATGGTGTGAGCACCCTCCCTCCTCTTTCAAGCAAGGCTTTCAAAAGCAAAGATGCGACTTAGGAATCTGAACTCTCTTGGAAGCGTTTAGAACAAGAAGGGCTCAGTTCCCAGTCAGATCTGTAATTTTTTGTGGTTGTTTTGAGGAGCCTGGACTAGGTGTAGGGTTCCTCTGAAAGTCCACATAGAGGTGTACATTGGAGTATAGACATTTAATTCAGACAGCACAGTGCCAGTCACAAATGTCTGGAATCATTTGCCATAGGCTGTGATCATCCGCTTAACTGCTTTGCCTAAACCACATTGCAGAAACTATTCACATAAATTACATCCTGTAATCGAAAGTCCTGGGAAACAGAAATCATTCAGGGTTCCCAAGGAAAACCCTACAGCAAAAGTCTCTTCCCACGGTGTAAATGTGATTCTCTTTTTGGCCTTCCGTTAAAAAGCAGTCTACAAATAAACTCAGAGTGTGTGCGTGTGGCTTTTTAATCTTCCCCTTTTTCCTCTAGTATGGGGAGAGGAAGTGATAAAAGCCTAATAGAGCTGGCAAATTAAATTGTGCAGAAAGGAACTGACTTTAGGCTACACATTTTAAGAAGATATAATCTTTGTCAGATGAGACTTAGCACAGATCTAAGTACCAAAAAGGGATAAAGTTGACTTTCAGCCTGTGGGCTGGAGATGGGCTTAAGCAGGGTCACCACTCATCCTTTCTCTTTTAGAGTTATCTCCCCTGTTTTTTCCAGTGGTGGAAGAAGGGAGACCTCACTTCCTTTTTCCTCCCTTCTCAAAAATGGAGAAAACAACTGGGGGGAAAACAGGACAGAAACAGCTTCCCACTGAATCACTGGGAGAGTGGTGACAACATTAATTTTTATCACCAAAACACTGCTTCAGAAGGAGGAAAAAAACATTTGCCAACAAAAAAAAAACATTGATGAAACCTTTTCTCACTGTTCTTAGTTTCAACATATGATTAGAACCTAGAAAAGGTGGGGAGACTTGCCAGGCGAACACTATGAACTCCTTGCTGCAGCCAGTGCTACACTGCCTGCTGTGGGGGCAAATTCCCCTCCGGAGCCTCATGTTGCCTCAGCTGACGGCAGTGACATCTCCACCGGTTACCGGGCTCCAGGGTGGTGCTGAAGGAGCTGTGCTGCCTCAGCCTCTTGTTTATGTAGTTATCTGGGTTATCAGCTTCAGCAGCTTCCCAGGGGCACTGATAAAAAGGGGAGGAAGCCTGGAAAGAGCTGTTCCCTGAGTCCCAGGGGAGAGATGAGCATGCTTGGAATTGTTGTATGGTCGGTTCCATGGTGTGAGTATTTTTAAGTAGATCTAGGAACTGGTTTGCTGCAGAAAGTTGCTGACTATTACTTATTTTGACATTCAAATGACAAAGTAGGGGTGGTTTATTTTGGGAAGGGATTTTGAGAGGACTGGGCAAGGATTTAAAAGAATAAATCTTTTTCGTGGAAAAGGGCTAAAATTAGGTTTCCGTGCTTACGCTGACAAGTCTAAACTGAGCCGGTTTTTAAAAAATGCTCAGCACTCATGAGAAACTGTTGAAATTCCTGAGTGTGTTGGGTTCATCTGTCTTGCCTCAGCCTTTAGGCTGCCTTCCCCATGGGATGCATGGATGGCAGCGACCCAAATCAGCGCAGCCCAGAATGCTCAGGTCTGCCTGTCTCAGCGTATTAATGGACGACACTGAGGCATGGATGTAGAAGTGAAACAAGTCTTTCAGCTCTCTCATGGTCCCACCTTCTCTCTTCCCTACTGTTGCACTTGCACAATACATCTGAAATTCAGGCCCGATGTACACCTGTGGTCTGGAAGTGGATGTGAAGTAGGGATTCAGCTGGGAAGCTGATGGGTGTTCTGCTTTTCTTCCGCAGAGCTCGATGCCCCCACCAACCTGAGGTTCATCAACACCACAGAGCACTCGGTGCTGGTGCTGTGGACACGGCCCCGTGCCGTGATCACAGGGTACAAGCTGACAGCAGGGCCCACCAGAGGAGGGCAGCCCCGGACCTACAACGTGGGACCCTCTGCCACCAAGTACCTCCTCAGGAACCTGCAGCCTGGCACCGAGTACACCGTGTACCTCGTGGCAGTGAAAGGCGACTCGCAGAGCAACAGAGAGACTGGAGTCTTCACCACTTGTGAGTGAGACACACACATCACATACTCCTCTTCCTTTATGTCCTGGCCCTTCTTCAGAACTTACCCTGAAAGTGCCTATTGTAAATTGATTTACGGGAGCAGCCTTTTGAAGTAGCATTCCAGCAGAACAGCTTGGGAAATACTCCTTGTTGATCTTTCTGAACTAGTTGGCAGGAAAAAGAGTTATTTGCATCAAAAAGCTTTTTGTAAAATACATTTCAGCTTTCCTGGTGATTAAAAACAAGAGGGAAAACTTACTATTGGTACCTAAGTTTTTGCTTAAGTGGATGTCAGAGGAATTTAAGTTTACTTGATCTTTCTAATTGCTTGGTTTTGGCATGATAAATCAAGGAAAGCATACAACTCCCTTAAAATGGGCAAAGAATAATTAGTCTGTCATTTAATATAAAGCTGAAAGCAGTCATTTCTCAAGCCCAGCCATACCATCTAAGGCAGCTCAACTGCAGTTCCCCAAACTGACACAAATATTGCATTCTGTCCTTCTACTTTTTTTTTTTTCTGCGTTTCAGTCATCTGTATTTGTGATGCTGGCTTGGAAGAAATGTTAAGCAGATTTTGAAAGGAAAGAGAGTTCTGTAAGAACCCACACATACTTCTAGAAAGAACAAATAGATTCAATGTTTAAATAATGATGATGCCATCATAGAAACTAGCAAAATTCAAAGCCACCCAAGCCCAGAACCACATCCTCTTTTCAAATGAGAATGTGGTTTCTTTTAAAACAATGTGAAACTAAAATAAGGGCTCAAGCTTTTAATCAGAGTAACATTGTTGACATTGGCAAGGTGCTTTTGCTGACAGACTTATCTATAAATACTTCCCAATTAGAATATGATTTGATATCTTAGATTAATATTGTCTTCAAATGCTGGCGTGTCTGAATGAAACCAGTCCAGTTTAAAACTATAGATTTGATTAACCACGCTTCTTCATTAATAACATTAATAATGTTAACAACAAGGTCATTTCAGATTAAACTCAGTGGTGTTATTTAGGCTGATTCTGGGATACACAAAGGCTTTGGCTTCTGCGTGATGTTTCTGACAGATATCAATGAGACCACAGATGGCTCAGACTGACTTTGAGCTCTTTTCTGCTGACTTCACAAGATGTTGGTGAGGGATGAGATGGTCCTTGCTGGGACAGCTGGATGACAGACGAGGGTGTAGTGTTCTGCTGATTAGAAGGCATATGGTATGTGAATCAAAAAAAAGGGCTGAGTTTTGAGGAACACTTTAGATATCATGCCAAAAAACAGTATTCCCCAAATTCTTGGGGCTGGATGCATAGAAGATCATGCATCCAGTTGAGTATTTTTGTTTTCCTCAAGAACAAAACGTCTGGCTATGATTAGGTTGCTTGTATACTGTGTCTGTCAAGCCCAGCAGCAGACAAAAATCATCAGTCAGATCCTTCCTAAATCACTGGATTTTCAGAAGTGATCTAGTTCAGCACTCACCTCATACCTCTGGCTGTACTGCTGTATGTCAGGTTTTCAAACTGTTTGGAGCCAGCACAGCAGGTAGACTTCAACTCTGTCAATTCACTTCACAGATCAGCCTGCTGGCTCTGTTCCTCCTTTTAACACAGAAGTGACTGAGACCTCTATTGTCATCACCTGGACACCTGCCCCAAGGATTGGTTTCAAGGTAGGAGGAACTAAGTCCCATGTTGGTTTTCCCTCTTCCAGATTAAAGGGAGGGAGGCAGAGCAGATTAAAGCCATTTCCTAGGGACTGCAGTGAAGATGGCAGCACAAAGGGAAGAGATGCAAAGGGCCTGCTCTTACAGGGAGTGGGTCTCAGTGACAGAGGTCATTGCAGTCATGGGGCTTCAGGTCAGGTTGATCAATGGGGCATTAAAACCGCAAGTGACAGGATTAACAGCTGGAGTTCAGCAAAAGGGCCCATAGTGCTGCTGTTGGGTGATCAGTCAGGATGCTGAGAGCTTGTGACTGAGAAGCAAACCTTGCTCCCCTGCAGCTGGGAGTGCGCCCAAGCCAGGGCGGAGAGGCTCCCCGGGAGGTGATCTCGGACTCCGGCAGCATCGTGATCTCCGGGCTGACCCCTGGGGTGGAGTACACTTACAGCCTCACAGTGCTGATGGACGGCCAGGAGAGAGAGACCCCCATCGTCAGGAGAGTCACTACACGTACGACGCTTGCTTTTCCACTCTCATTTCTTCTGCCACTCCCCACATCAATGGCTGCCTTCTGGGAGGCAATTCTGGTCTTTCCTTCCTGTCGTGGTCTGGTTTTTCTGTTGGATGCATGGGAGACTGTAGCACTGTTTCATGCAATGCAGGGTCACAGCTTCAAGGGGGATATTTTTATCTGATTCTAAAGGTTGAGGATATTGTGGGGAGAGGGGTGCTGAGGCAGCTGGCATGATTCTCAGGGACAGCAATGACCCACTTGTCTGAACACTTGCAGCACTGGCTCCACCAACCAGCCTGCGCCTGAGGTCCAATCCTGAGACTGGCATCCTGATTGTCTCTTGGGAGAGAAGCACATCTCCAGGTAACCGCATGAACTCATGCTATGCTCAAACCTCCTCTTGGTAGAATGATAATGCTTGTTCTGTGGTGCCTTGCAGTTTGGTGGGAAATTTGCTGCTGATTACTTTAAGGAAAAATGTATATGTTTTTAGAGATACCTAAGGATATAATTCACAGTTAGCTACAACTTTCCATAGGACTCTATATGCATTCTGTGTAAAATGCTATTTTGGAGCATGAATGTGTTGGAATATTCAGTTTCTTCAAATATATCCAGTGGTTTAAAAATAGTCCAAGGGAAGGAAAGCAAAATGGATCACAATGATTTTTTGGAAGTGACAAATGAGTTTGTGCTATTGAAAGTGAGCCATGGAAATTCTGAAAGTGTTCAGGATGAGCTCTTCTTCCACAATAGTTGCTGGGAGCTGCACAATTGACTCCCATACAAGGGGGATTGAAAGCTTTTGAAAACCCCTGTCTGTTGGTAGCTGAATCTTTTCCTGACAAGTCCTGAGATTTTCAGTTTGGTGAGGTCTCAAGAGGAACTGAAATGCTGTGATGGTGGCATGGCTGCCTCTTGGGAAGCTCTTCCCTGCTGGGCTTAGGGTGGCAAATCAATTGTAAAATGCTTGCTTCGGTTATTGCACTGAGGCCTGATGGAAATGGATCCAGGAGGAAATTCCTGACACTGGCCTCTCTGTATTTCAGGCATCAGCGGGTACCGTGTGACCACTGCTCCCACGGACGGGCAGCAGGGCTCTACCCTGGAGGAGGTGGTGGGTGCAGACCAGACCACCTGCACCTTTGAAAACCTCAACCCCGGCGTGGAGTACAACGTCAGCGTCTACTCCGTCAAGGACGACCAGGAGAGCGTACCCATCTCAGAAACCATCACCCCAGGTAACAAAAGGAGTTAGGAGCACTTTCAGCTGCTCGAGGTTGAATGGCTGAGCCTGACAGTTCTACGTTGCAGAACTTCTATTAGGCTGGTAGTGGAGTGCTTTGAATTCACATTTAGTTTCAAGCAGGATAGCCGTGTTCCAACATCTGACAGAGCAGCTCTTACTCCCATGTAATTCTCTGCACGGGCAGCCTAGGTTGTGTGTCACAGGGTGGTGGTGCACATGTGGATCTGTTTTATCAGCACCCTGAGCTGGGCAGCAGCATGGACTTAACATAGCCCTGAAGTGCCCCAGCATCTGGAGCACAGCTGGTGGGAACAGGAAGTAAGTAAACAGAGGTATGAGTGGGAAGTGAGCACAGGAGAAGTTCTGGCAGCAGTAGTGGCAGAAGATCACTTGAGCACAGTGGAAAGGGAAGGCAAGATGGAAAGGACCAGAGCTGTAGCACTTGAGACACAGAGGGGTGTGTGCCACCTCACATGATGTGCTGTGGGACTGCAGAAACTACCTTCATAGCTGCAGTAGCAACATTAATATGCATTTCCCAAATGGTTGTGTTTAGTTTTCCTTTGTGAGGGCTTCGTTTGTTTTGTTTCTGCTCAGCCCTGAGATGATGCCAGCTACTGTGTTTGCTTGCTCTTGTAACACTGCTTTAAAATGTCTGTGCTTCACTGAAGTGCTCTGTGCTCCCTGGGGCGAACTAATATTGTGATGCTGCATACTTATGCAGTAATGGCTTTAGCCCTTCACCATCTTCGAGTGGGGGGAAGCAAAGAATGTATGTGTCTGGCTTTTACAACTCTTTAAAGGTGATATGGTACATGCATTCCATGTGGATATACAATTATTTTACAGAAAACTGGCATTTTTTTGCACCTATTCTGTAAAATAAGTGTTTTCCTAGAAGGACATTAAACCAGAACATAACTATTATTATTAAAGCAATATTTCTGTCCCATAATTCCTTTTTAAACTAACTTGTAATGAACAGGCTGGATATGGAGTCCTGCATCTTTGACTCCCTGGTGTCTGATCCTGAGTGAGGAAGAGCATCCACTAGTTCCCACTGATTTCAGGATCACCTGATAAAGTTACACAGCCAAATCTTGTGGCTTAGATCAATACCAGTTTATTGACTTGAGCAACAGAAGGTTTGGCCATTGTCAATTAAAGATGCATCTAAAATTACCCATTCCTTGCCCATTTCTTCTAGTCCTAACATGCAGGAAATGAGCACCTTTGCTAATGGAATAATATCAAATAGGGAAAACAGTCACAGCTGTGCTTATTTTCCCTACAGAATTTTAGGCAGCATCTAAAAGGTCATTAAAGAGCATCCTTATTCAGTGGCTAGAACTCGAGATTTTGAACAGTTTTAGCCGAATATGTTAAGCTCTTGGCCACATCATGTGCTGGGCATAACCTCTGAATTTGGGGATGTTGTCACCCTGATAGAATTAATATAATCTAAAGGTAATTTTTAACCATTTACTCTGTTTCCAAGGAGGTGTTTTATTACTCACTGTTCCATATAACCTGTTTTTAACACATATATTGCAGCAGTTAGTTGGAAAGTAGAACTTGAGGAATTCTGAGCCAGATCATCAAGCCACTGCAGGGATTTGAGATTTTTTCCAAGTCCAGTGTAAATAGTTCAGACAGTGGATGATCTGCCCTGGAGCTCTGTGAAGGTTCTCTCACCAGCTGAGGGTCTAGTCTGATTTAGCCCCTTCCAGTGAGTTGATATTTTTATGATCCCAGTGATAAAACTTAGATTCACCATTTGAACAAAGCAAGAATTCTAGAGGGTCAATCAACTATTATGTCAGAGGTTTTTTTATACTTTAATAGACTTTGCTCTCCTGTAGTCTACCTGTAAAAAGAAAAAAGGGTTGTGTCTTTTCTGCTTCTGTTTTTGTCTGAAAATGATGGGTCTTTGTGGCTTATCATTGCTCAAGGTAAATATGTTGCAAGTTAAGTTCGTCTTAAGTTGTACGGCTCTTTGAAAATTTTATGTCAAAAGAGGATCTGAGGGGATTGGGGTTTCAGCTTCTGCCATGCCCAGGGAAAGAGCTGGAGACTGCCTTGAAGGGTAACTATAAAGCAACAAATTGAAAACAGCAAAAGCAAAAACACAACAAAAAACACCCCACCAAACTCCTTCCTTTTCCCCCAAAACCCCAAGAGAAATTCTGCATATCACCGCAATTGCTTCCAAAGTTCTGTCGATGTTAATAGTGATGAACACTGCTTTTTTCTCCCTTGTCTTTCTTTTGCCTCCATGTGTCTTTGCCTCTCCCGTTTGCTCTTTAACTCATTAGAGGTGCCCCAGCTCACTGACCTAAGCTTTGTTGACATTACTGACTCGAGCATCGGCCTGAGGTGGACCCCGTTAAATGCCTCCACCATTATTGGGTACCGCATCACAGTAGTTGCGGCAGGAGAAAGTGTCCCTATTTTTGAAGATTTTGTGGACTCCTCAGTAGGATACTACACAGTGACAGGCTTGGAGCCGGGCATTGATTACGACATCAGTGTAATCACACTCATTAATGGCGGAGAGAGCGCCCCTACCACTCTGACACAGCAAACGGGTGAATTTTGAAAACTTCTGTGTTTTGTGACATGGGCGGTGTCACTGGCTGTCACTGGCTGTTGGGGTGATGGGGCTTTGTCCAAAGAGGAGTTGAGCCGCTTACTGCGGGGAAACCAGACAGACCCAGCTCACTCCCTTCCCCAGATGACAGCTGGGGATGGATGTGCGATGCTCATTTTCCAATTGGAGGCATTTTAATACCATGAATGACTGCAGACTCGCCAGGCTCATTCACCTTCTGCTATTCAGAGTCCCAGGGTCCAGTTGGAATCAAGAGCCTGAAACATCAGCTGTGTATTCGCCAGACTTTAAAACTGTGATTCCCCAAAATAGGAGTGCTAAAGGGCGGAGCAGATCAGCAGACACCCTCCAGCCTTGACAGCTGTTTGAGCTTCCAGCAGCCCGTTTCTGTGGCGGCCCCACTCTTTCCACAATGCCCCAAAGGATGCAGATGGACACCACTCCCTGAGTACATGCCAGTGACAGCCATGCCGCACTGCCGAGGGTCTCTATAGTGCATGAGCTGAAGGCGAGCTGGAAACTGGTTCTTGCATGAAATCCTGTTGTGTTTGAAAGTCCTGAGGCTGTAAATCCTTCGACACGAGTAGAAGTAGAGTCATAGGAAATTAGTGATATACCCTCTCCTCTCCTGTGTGTGCATGTATGGATTCTAGATGAGATTACTTTTCCACCTGTAAGCTGCTGTATGGCAACTTTAAACCTCTCTTGGCACCACATCTGTAATACAAAATCCAGCTGCTAGAAGCACATTAATGAGACTTGCTACCTTGTTTTTAAATTAGCCCCGAGGGGTACATTTAATGTATCAGGAATTGCCAAGAGGTTAAAGCAGCCTGACAGTAGTGCAGACACATTTTTCTCTTAACTATAGTAGAACCAAACATAGTTTAGAAGTCTGTTTGCATGAGTCTGATGCGGTAGTCTGTTGTGCATGATACTTTCTCTCTGGTGATTGATTCCCTGAACAGACATCTTGATAATGAATCTGAGAACTGAGGTAGATTTGTTCTTTGCCGTGTAGCTGTGCCTCCTCCCACTGACCTGCGCTTCACTAATGTGGGGCCTGACACCATGAGGGTGACTTGGACTGCCCCGACTTCCATCGTGCTGAGCGGTTTCCTGGTGCGCTACTCGCCCGCCAAGAAGGAGGATGATGTTGCAGAGGTGACAGTCTCACCCTCAGACAACATGGTCATCTTAACAAGTAAGTGGGTTACCTGCATAAGTCAAACAAACATAAGAGGCCCCTCATCATAAAATCATAGAATTGCTCAGGCTGGAAAAGACCTCCAAGGTCACTGAGTTGAACCATCAACCCAACATCACTATGCTTACCACCAAACCATATCCCCAAGTGCCAATCCACACACCCCCTGAACATTTCCAGGGATGGTGACTCCACATCTGACCAACCTTTCAGTGAAGAAATTTTTCCTGATATCCAACCTCATCCTCCCCTGGTGCAACTTGAGGTCTTTCCTTGTCCTGTCACTTGTTACATGGGAGAAGAGACTGACCCCCACCTTGCTACCACCTCCTTTCAAGTAGTTGTAGAGGGTGAGAAGGTCCACATGACACAAGATGAGGCAAAAAAAAAATTGTTTAAGGGTAGCTGGCCAAATTCGCAGTTGATCTAAGCCAATGTTGCAAGTATCATCATAAACTCTCACTAAATGGGGTTTGGCCTCCAGCTTTACCCAAGTTAAAGCAAAACCACAGACAAGTTTTTTCCTATCAATCCAAGGACAGTGATGAATCAGGCTGTGAGGCAATTGCATTGATTTGTAGCCTGGTTAGGTATTAACAGTAAATACATGTTGTTCACCTGGTTTGCCAAAAATGTCAAGGACTTGCAGTGCAGAGGTTCAGGGAGAGGATCGGAATATGCAAAAGGTCATTGCTCCTTTGACTTTATATGCTCAGACCAGAAAACACATTCTGTTTGGAACCTTACAGGAAATGGCAACAAAATGTGGGCATTTTCAAAAAGCTGACAGTAATTTTTGGGGCAAAAGCTGTGTTATATTTATAGTTGGGGTTTTTTTCCATCTATCCTAGAATCAGGTTGGTTGAGTGAGGGACAATACCTACTTTCAGAATAAAAAACTAAATCTGGAGCTTGTCTGAGTTAGAATAGCTGTGTTGGAAATCTTGGCCCTATTTCAGTTTATATCAGCTAAAGCTTTGGCCTGGTGCATAATTAAACTACTAGATAACTGGAAGGGACCCTGTAAAAAGCTAATTGCTTCTAGTCATGCTCCACAAATTAATGAAGCAATGACATGGCTATAAGCAACCACAGTGCCACAAAAATAACTGATTTAAACTTTCGAGTGTCCTGAAGGCTCAGATCTTCCAACAAGCAAATTATCTCTCTTAAGAAACACAGTTAAAATTGTGTAGGTTGATTAACTTCTTGCTCTTTGCAAGGAAACATGTCTAAATTCCTGTTCTTCAATTCCACAGACCTCCTCCCTGGTACTGAATATCTGGTGAGAGTCTACAGTGTTTCTGAGCAGCATGAGAGTGCACCCTTGTACGGAATCCAGAAAACAGGTACTTGGATGCACACGTGGTTAATGCCAGCCTTTAAAAACTCATTAATGGGGCTTGCTTGCCCTTTTTCATGTGATGATGCCAAGCAGTTTGGTTGAGACTTGTTTCTCTTGGAACACCTAGGTCTTGATTCCCCCACTGGCCTCGACTTCTCGGATATAACCGCGAACTCCTTCACTGTCCACTGGATCGCTCCTCGTGCCACCATCACAGGCTACAGGATCCGCTACCAGCCGGAGCAGGGCGGGGGCAGGCCCAAGGAGGACCGAGTGCCCCCCTCAAGGAACTCCATCACCCTCACCAACCTGCTGCCAGGCACCGAGTATGTGGTCAGCATCATCGCCGTCAGCGGCAGGGAGGAGAGCCTGCCCTTGGTCGGCCAGCAGACAACAGGTGGGCCTTGAGAGAATTCTGGTTCAGTTACCCTCAGGATTTGGAGGGTTCTCTAGCAAAGTAGTTGCCTGATGTAGAAAAAGGTGGGAGAACCCATGCTACTTTCAGATGTTTCTAGGCCTAGCAGAACTATTTTCATTAAGTCCAGTCCAATGCCTTATGGTTTTTAGCCAGATACATCCTGTTGGAGTGTGCACTGAGCCAAAGGACAGACGGTTGAGTAGCAGACGAGCATGGCGTAAGTGGCGTATGCAGCTGATGTACAACGACTGTATTTAAACTCTTTTCTCAATTCTCCCTTTTTCTAGTGTCTGATGTTCCAAGGGACCTGGAAGTCACCCCTACCAGCCCAACCAGCCTCAAGATTTCCTGGGATGCTCCTGCAGTGACAGTCAGATACTACCGGATCACTTACGGTGAAACAGGTGAGGGCAGGCTGCCACAGCCAGTCACAGCCCAGAAACTCCATTCTGAGACCATTAGAAAGCCACAGCAAATAGCAAAGGCATCTTGGACTGTAGCAGACATATAGGTGTCTTTTTTAATGAAGAGCAAATCATTTTTATCTACCTAAAAGAAAGAGCACCTGGACTGTTCCAATAATTCCGGGGTGGCTCTGTGTATATATATGTGTCATTCTTTTCCTTGAAATGGTCAAAATTACTTTGACCCAACAACCACTGAAATCAACAGGGTCCTGTCTGCAGCTCAATGCATATAGGACTGTCCTGGTTTTTGTGATTTTAAATGTATGCTGTACAGGTCCATTGCATTTCTTTTTCAACCTATTCTTCCTAGGTGGAAGCAGCCCTGTGCAGGAGTTCACAGTGCCTGGCACCGTCTCTACTGCCACCATCACCGGCATCAAACCTGGTGTTGAATACACCATCACCGTGTATGCTGTAACTGGCCGTGGAGACAGCCCAGCCAGCAGCAAGCCAGTCACTGTCACCTACAGGACAGGTGAGACCTGATTAAACCAAACAAGACAAAAAACCCCACAGTTCTGTGTTGGCTTTTTCCTAAATGTGTATCACTGATCCCTGGTTTCTTTTAGAAGTCATGGGCTCCAAGGCCATCAGTTTCAGTGGAGCTGTGTATCTTTGTGGCCCAGCGTGATAATGACATGGCACAGAAGGGGATTGTGGACTTGGAGGAGGGAAACATTGTGAAGTCCAGATGGGGATGCAAGCAGTGCTTGACTGTTTATTGCAGAGTGGAAATCCTGTTGGGCTCTCATAATGTGGGGTCACTGCTGGCTTAACTCTAGTGCTTCACTGTCAGATTATGTGATCCTGAGGAGACCTAACTTTTTAACTCTATTGTCTCACTCCTGATTTGGATATAGCCTAACCCTACTCCTGCTGTAGCTGCAGATAAAGACATTTAGTAGCCTTTAAAACAACAAAAATCCTCAACTGATGTTGATATGAGGTTAGTCACCCATGCATCATGGTTAAGACTTTTTTGCTCTGGGCTAGCATGAGGGACAAATAAATAGCAATGTGTTTTCTCTTCCAAGCAGTGCAGAATAAAATTCAGCCAGGACACAATAGTGGAGGGAGGGTTTCCTGTACCAATATACTCAGGAAAATTGGTTTTGTTGCCCAGAAATAGACACACCATCCCAGATGCAAGTCACCGATGTCCAGGACAACAGTATCAGCATCAGATGGCTCCCTTCAACATCCCCGGTCACAGGGTATCGGGTGACTGCTGTCCCCAAGAAGGGACATGGGCCCACAAAAACCAAAAATGTCCCTGGAGGTAAGAGTCACGTCATGCTTCACTGGATCTGTAAAGAATGCAAGATGTGACCACTAAAATCTTGCTGCTGCTTGTACCTTTTTTTGCCATCCTGCTGACATTCAGTTGTGTCTCATGCAGGAGAAGCTAGGGCAGATTTTTGCCCCAAAAGTTTCATACTTCTTTGACACCACTGTACTGCAAAAGTTTCTTTCTGGCAGCCTCAGTGCGCCTGAAAAGCACCTGCATTTCAAACAAATACCATTGGATTTTCTAGCATCCAGCAAAACCTGCTCTGAAATCCTTCTGCAGGTCACATAACATGACCCTTGGTCATAGCATGGACTCAGTCACAGACACTGCAGGTTTGTAGTGTAGTACCTGTGGAACCTGCCATGTCAGCTCTCAGGAATGCTGTGTTTTGTGGGGATCAGCAGAGCACTTGGGGATGCTTGTGATGCAGCTGGGTTGATGGTCAGTCTTATCTTGGAAAATGATGAAAGCTGGTCTCCCTGTGCTTTGTTTTACCCACTGTGCTCACCTGCCCTTCAGCAGGGGCCTTGGAGCAGGTACAAATTGCAGTTGTGCACTGCCAGAGAAGCATGGTGCAATTTAAAGGCAAATTTAATTTGTCAATCCCACCTTGTTTTAATAACACTTACTCATGGTATGGCTTAGACAGGCCATTCGCTCAAGGCTACTTTGAGGCCAGCTCTCTGCAGCTTTGTGCTATTCTTTCTGACTGATGGTGTTCTTTCCTGCCAGATCAAACTCAAGTCACTATTGAAGGTCTGCAGCCCACAGTGGAGTACATGGTCAGTGTCTTTGCTCAGAATCAGAACGGAGAGAGCCTGCCCCTGGTTGAGACAGCTGTCACCAGTATGTATTTCACTTCATGGGAGCAAACAAATACTATCTTTTGATGTCTGAACCTACCATCATGTTCCCAGGGAAAGCAAAAGCCAGGGGCCTGGTGTCCAGGAGTGTGTGAGGTGGTCTGCCCTGTGAGAAGTACCATGCACCTAAACTGCAGATGCTGGCAAAAATGCACTCCCCCTGCCTCAAACACTGCCAAAATGCAATTTCCCGCCCCCTCAAAATGCTGTGCTTCTGATTTTCTTTCACTAAAGCCACAAAGTCTTTGGGGTTTCGTTGGCCATCAGCCAATCAATGGATAAAATGTGTCAATATGTCCTTTGTGTGGAGCTAGGTGGCAAAGGTGATTGCTGTTAAGGGGCTGGACTGGGCTTGGGAGCACTTGCCCTCTGTGAGGGAATAAGGGAAAGCACATGAGTTATACCAAGAACTTGGGATGAAGCACTGCAAAAGAAAAGGCAGCTCAGTCCTGGAATTGTTCTGTCTGCCTGCCCAAAACAGCAGTCCTGCTCTGGTCACAAAGGGGACACAAGAGGGATCCCTTGTAACTCAGGGATATCTCTGAGGTAAAGTGCCTTTTGAGGGACACCTCTGGGGTAGGGATTTCTGTGCATGTTGTTCCCCTACTCAAGCTTGTATTCAAACCCCCAACTCAGTCCCAAACACTACAGAATTCTCCTAAAGTCAGCTGGATGCTTCTCCAGAGCCTTGCAGAGATGAGTGAAGAGTCCACATTCAAACCAACAAATTCCTGGACAAAAATCACCTTTGCCAACTAGATATTGAAGAAAATTGAGGATTAATACAACAAGGCAAATGCAAAAGTTGAAACCTTGTAGAAAAGCATGATTTTGATCTGCTATAAAAATGACATGCTAGAACCTCCCATTTTGTGTAACAGATGGGTGTATTTCTCTGATAGCCACTCCAGACTTCTGAGGAACAAAGCTCACTTCCCCTGCTGTCCAGCACTGAGCTCCCACCTTGCCAGGAAAATCCCCCTAATTGGTTTAATTGGGAGGTGTGCGTATCATCCAGTTGCACCTGTGGACATTCCCTGTGCACTCAATACAAAGCTGAAAAGTTTTTTTCTAACTGATTTTACAATATAATGCGCTGAGTAATTTTGCTTTCTTGATGAGTATGTTGATTGGGCATTAATTTATGAAAGAAAATAGAGGGAAGGATTCTTCTTGGGCTGGCACTTTGCACAGCAGCTCACAGTAGTGAACAGCGAGTGCAGCATGAACCAAGAGTTACAGAGGCAGGTGGGTTCTCTGGCTGCCTTTATCACTAGCAACCATTTACATGGAAGAAATGGGTCTTAAAATTTCCATTTCTTTTTTTCTCATATCTGTGTTTAAGGTAGCTTAATGCTTCTAGAGTTGTGTAAAAGGGGTTTTGGTGCCAAAGGGACTCAAAAATAGACAAGAATTGGTGTTGTGGCTGCTTTGAAGGTGTCAGTGCAGGTAATTTTGGTTTCAACAAGGCCAAGATTGCCTTCCTGCTGCCTGGCACCTGCAAACTCAGCCTTAGGGAGGTGAGCATGTGTGCAAGGTGCAGCACAGAGGAGAATCCAGTGCCCCCTTGCCACGCCAAACCGAAAACTGCTTTGCATGTAAATCGAAATGCTTTTTATTTTCCTCACCCACAACCTGCTTTTTATCACTTAACCTCTTACCGTTAATTTGCCTAACAGACATTGACCGCCCTAAAGGACTAACATTCACTGAGGTGGATGTTGATTCCATCAAAATTGCTTGGGAAAGCCCGCAGGGGCAAGTCACCAGGTACAGGGTGACCTACTCAAGCCCTGAGGATGGAATCCATGAGCTATTGCCGGCCCCAGGTGGCGAAGAAGACACTGCTGAGCTGCATGGCCTCAGGCCAGGTTCTGAGTACACTATCAATATCGTTGCCATATACGATGACATGGAGAGCCTGCCCCTCACTGGGACCCAGTCCACAGGTACAGCTCCCACCACCCCCAGCAGGCCATGGCAGCAGCGGCTTCTGCCCCGTGGGGTAAAGTGTGCTTCCATGTGCAACTGGCGCTCCGTGCCGGGACAGCCCCGGGGGCAGCCCAGGGGATGGGATTGCTCCTGAGGGATGGCTTAGCTGGGGCCAGAGGCTGCTTGCCAGCAGAGGCAGCCTGCATACACATCAGGGAAGAGAGCAGGATTGAAGGAGCAGATCCTGGAGGAAGGCAGGAGGGGTGTCCAGTAGTGTCCTGTCTGTGGTCACGGAGCCTGATCCATGGTGAGCCACAGCGCTCTTGTCTTGCCTTTAAGATGTGGGGCACCTGAGAGCACAGGTAGTGACCAACAGCAGAGGTTAGGGCAGCTTTCATCCAGCCCTTGCTGTTGGATGGAGCCAAAGATCAGCAGGAAGGGCTAGGAGATTGCTGAGCCCTCAGGTCTCACAGAGCCTGCAGATCCCTCACTGGCACTGCCCTAGGGACCGCAGCCCACTGCATGCCCACGCCCTGCGCTCTCATCACCTCCATGGGAACAGGAGAGTCCCTTCTGTGCCAGGCTGATCCAGCTACAGTTCCATGCATTGAAAATTCCTTGATGAAAAAGGGAAATCAGTGCAAGGAATTAGCTTAACATTGCTTCCGGCAACATGGAATCCATTGCAAGCTTCCAGCATTACCAGATGTGACTTTATTACAAAGACAGGTAGCACCTGTGTAATAAAGATCTCCCATTCGTTTGTGGCTGAAAAGTTGGCATTTTAATTCCTGGGGTAGAATGAATTCATGGGGTCCTAGTGCACAGATTTGCTGTGCTAATCTGAAGCAAAGTGATGTAATGATGAAACAGCTGGCTGACTACCTGCCAGAAGTGCAAATACAGTACTTTTTCAAACCCACCCTCTGTGGTTTACCTTTTGTGGGCTGTCCAAAAGTGGATTTAAAGTCATTCAAGACTTTCCATTGACTGTCATGAGCTTTAGATTGAGCTCTGTGCAAAGCAAGAAGGAAGAATTATCCAGTATTTCCACTCTATAAAACTGAAAAACTTTCACAGCTATGTGCCATAGTGGGCACTATGGTAAGGTATATCTTTGCTCTGTTTACAGCCCCAGGCTTACCAACAGGCAAGAAAATATTTCAGTGGAGACTCCTTTTTTTATGCAGACATTTGTTTGTAAGGATATTGGATGTGTTAGCTTGTGAACAGGCTCTTGTGTGATGAGCCTTATGGCCACCACAGCTCTGCTTTTCCATTGCCTTGCTCACTGTGTAAGTGACTTCCCTCTCCATTTGCAAGACTTTTGTATCTTCTCTGCAGTTCCTGAGCCTGCTTCCTACTTACTTTTGTAAATCATCCATTGTATTTTAGAAATGGACAGGGACAAGTGGAGCAGGACTAAACCATAAGCTGTGTGATGAAAAGCAGAGAGTGATAGAATAATTAAAACACATTGGCCTACTGTAGATTAAAGCACTTTCCCAAGCCTTTACCTTATATCATAGCAAATGTTATTGCTCACTTAACTTCAGGGTTGAAGCATCGATATCTCCTTATTTGTACTGAAAAGTGTTTCTGTAGATTTGAGAATCTCCTCCTGAATACCATGTCCCCTCCCACAGTGCTTTATGCCTGTTTTTGCAGAAGGCACTCCACTTTCCTGGCCTTAAACTGTCTCAGGAGAGAATATTGTCTTATCCAAGACTATCTTTTTTTAAACTAACCACGTGCCAATCCGGATTTTTGCAGCAATTCCACCTCCAACAAACCTGAAGTTTACTCAGGTAACTCCCACCAGTCTCACCATCAACTGGAATGCACCAAACGTTCGCCTCACTGGCTACAGAGTCAGAGTGAACCCCAAAGAAAAGACTGGTCCTATGACAGAAATCAACCTTTCTCCAGACAGCACATCTGCAGTCGTGTCTGGCTTAATGGTAACTTTTTTCTTTGTGTTGTGGGAAGGAGATTTTTGGAAGCAATTGAGATTCCTGGGGCAGGAACTTCAGTTGGAGTAGATTGTTACAACTCCAAAGGGTCGGGCTCTGAAGATGATGGCAAGTCAGACTGTAGCTACTCAGTACTGTAGTTTTTTTAAAGGCAAGTAATTGGCCTGCTGAATCTGCATTCTACCCCCTTCCTCATCTAGCACAGAGAGACCAGATGCCTAATCAAATGCAAATTATCAGGTTCACAATCAAAAGTAACCCAGCAAAATGCTTTTACTCATCTTTCACAAAAGAGGTCAGATAAAGTGATCTAACGTGGAGGTTTCAAGCTGTGATATGGGAGCTCTGCCAGTCTATTGCCTGTTTTTAAGGCATCTGCAAAGTATAAGTTAAAAATGCAAGTCTTTTGTGAGTAAGCTTAAATTTGCTATATAGCCATCTTCTCCACTGGAAACATTTCAGGAGTTCCTGAACTGGAGAAGGCTGAAAATCACTGCTTTTATGGTTCCTGCTATCTTAAAAAGCTACTGATCTGTTTTTAAGGAGTTTTATGAATCATTTTCAAAAATGAGCCTTAAAAAACATTCTAATTTAAGTGGACCCATGGTCTGATGCAGCCGAGGACAAAATCCCCCATGCTGTTACTTTCGCATTCTCTTTTATTCACATTATTTTATTCCATATCATAGCAAATGGCATCCATTAACCCTGGGAAAAATAGGAGGGAAATTAGAGTTTTTTTCTGAAGAATTGGCTTTGAAACACAGTTTCTAAAATGAGGGGTGATAAATAAGCTTCTTCCAGGATTTCTTTTGCTCCTGAGTGTGCATGTGTGCACTGCTTGTCAGGGTCCATGTCTACTCTTTTATTACAGCTGGAAATAATTAGAATTATCCCATCAGTCCTTCCCTGATCTATTTTAGGGTTTCATATTTCAGTAAGTGGTGACTGAGAAACGTGGCTCCACCAAACACTGACTGAGGGCAGGACTATTTCCCCCTGTTCTGGGCCCTTCTTGTAACATGGTGAAACTCTGTCTGTTCCAGGTAGCAACCAAGTATGAAGTGAGTGTGTATGCCCTGAAGGACTCCCTGACCAGCAGACCAGCCCAGGGGGTGGTCACCACCCTTGAAAGTAAGTGGTGGCCTTCCCTAAATGACGGCTTAGTGCTGTGTGGGTGCAGAGGCCGGGAGCCTGCTCCGTGTCCAGAGTGGGGCTCTGTTCAAAGCTCCATCCCAGGCTTCAGCAGCCCTTGGCTGGTGAGATTCCCAATCCTTGGTGTAGTGACAGGACCCCTTTTACTTCTGATACAGATGTGAGCCCCCCTCGCAGGCCCCGCGTGACAGATGTCACCGAGACAACCATCACCATTACCTGGAGAACCAAGACTGAGACCATCACTGGCTTCCTAGTGGAAGCCATCCCAGCAGGTGGCCAGAATCCTGTTCAAAGGATCATCAACCCTGAGCTCAGGAGTTACACTATCACTGGTAAGTGAGGGATTCTGCAGCTGCAGGGCCATGTCAGAAAGTACCCTGGGTTCTTGTTCTGGAGTTGAACTTCCTTAATGAGAAATAATATGGGAACAAGAGGTGGGAACAAATATCTGAGTTATCAAGACTAGGCTCCAAGAAGAGGTTGTTGAAGGGCATTCTGATGGCCATCTTAGGCAGCTTCCCCTCATTAGCTTACATTTGTGTTTCAACTTCATTTTAGGCTTGCAGCCTGGCACTGACTACAAGATCTACCTGTACACTCTGAATGAGAATGCACGCAGCTCCCCAGTGGTACTGGATGCCTCCACCGGTAATGATCTTGTCTGACTTTTCTGCTCACGGTAACACATAGTAATCACATATGGTCAATTAGCAGTTGTCTATATCCAGCCACATTTACTATTTGCTGTGACTTACAGCGATAGGTTTTACTCCTGAGTTTGAGAAGGGTGTCAAGCAGGTGTAGCTCAGGTGAAGAAGATGCTGGTCTTTTCTGCATTTGATTTGTTCCCTTTTGTTTCCATGCAGCTATCGATGCTCCTTCCAACCTGCGCTTCCTTACAACCACGAGCAACTCCCTGCTGCTCACCTGGCAGCCTCCCCGAGCCAAGATCACTGGCTACATCATCAGATATGAGAAACCTGGCTCACCAGTCAAGGAGATCCTGCCTCATCCCCGGCCCGGCACCACCGAGGCTACCATTACTGGTAATGTCTCTGTTGTGTCTGGGAGTTCTTTGCCTGAATTTGAAGAGAGGGAGGGGGAAGGCTTAATTATAAAATGTGTTGATGATCAGCTGATAGACAGAGAAAGTTGTGTTCCTTTATTGTGGTTTCCAGTACTAGAGAATGGTCCTATAAGGCCTTCTGTCCTGCAAACACATTCTACTTCACTGATGAGAACAACCATCTCATTTGAACAGTCCAGATGTCTGTTTCCACTGTCACCACAATTGTCCTGCCAAGGAAAAAAGCCTGTGACTCTGGCACCACACCAGTCACACATGCTGAAGATTCCTTATGTTTGGGTCCATGATCCCAGCAGACACTGCAAACTTGCTCTGAGGAACAGGAGGCTGAGCTCTCTGCACTGTCCTGAAAACCTTGGATCCGATACTGTAGCCATACCCACCTCTCATTCTGCCTTAGGTCTCACGCATAATCTTCAAAGCAACTCATAAGTCTAAAATCGTTTTATGTCCTTCCTCCCTCCCTAGGTTTGGAACCTGGCACTGAATACATCATCCACATCATTGCTGTGAAGAACACAAGAGAGAGTGAACCCCTGGTTGGCAGAAAAAGGACAGGTAAAACAAAGCTCTCTATTGTTGTGTGCCAACAGGAAATGTTGCCCACCACTTGGGGAATACAGTGTGAAGACATTGGAGGACAGTTGTAGAGGAGTGAAATAATGTTTTTTAAAATGTCCTGTTCATAACCGCTCAGCCACACCTTTTCTTTGAGTCAAATAGGCTTTTTAAGGAGGTTTTCCTTTCTCGGATGCAGGAGGTACACTTCTGAATTTATATTTATCACACTTACCTGTGTTTGAACACTAGGAACAGAACAGTGTGCTTGGTGCTGGATTCTTGCTTGGGTGCCTAATTGATGATTAAATCAGGGTTAACATTACTGTCTAACACACGATGGCATCAAATACAGAATCCATTCAATTTGTTGCCTATTGCATTTCTCTTACTTTGCAACCTTCTCAGTACAAGACTGAGATACCTATAGCAAGCAGAATAACAGCTGGAGATCCAAATATGATCAAGGAGCAAGTTTCTTCCTGCTCACCCGTGATTTCTCTTAAACTGATAACCTGCAACTTTCTTTTGTAATCACTTCTTAGCAATTTGAGCAGTGGTGGTGGCTTCTTTGGGTTGCAGTGTTCAAAAGTTTTGCTCAGTGGTATGAAAATTTCATACCAACACACTTCTTATGCCAATGTGTGAAAGATATAAACACGCAGAGAGATGGAAACTACCTTGACAATCACAGTGAGGTCATAAAAAGTGTGTTGCATCTTGGGATAATTGCTAATATTTGATGCTTCCAGTGGTTTGATACAGCTGTTTAATTTTGCCATTGTTCCTTTGCCACGCTTTGCTTGATGGGCTCTAACCTTTCTTTGGCCAGATGAGCTCCCCACGTTGATTAGCAGACCACACCCCAACCAGCCAGACATCCTCGACGTGCCTTCCATTGACGAGGGGACCCCTTACCTCACCAACAATAGGTATGACAATGGCAACGGTATCCAACTTCCAGGCACCTCTGGGCACCCTCAGACAGTAGGACCCCAGCAAGTCTTCTTTGAGGAGCACGGCTACCGGCGGCCTGGCCCCACCATGGCCACTCCCCTCCGGCCGGGATCGAGGCGCCCGCTGCCCAACGTGGACGAAGCCATTGAAATCCCGGGATACCAGGTGCCCATCATCGTGGAGCCCTCATTCCCGCACTCCCCCAGGCCCCGGCGCAATGACACCATGGGGCAGGAAGCCCTTTCTCAGACCACCATCTCCTGGAGGCCGCTGCTGGAGAGCTCCGAGTACATCATCTCCTGCCAGCCTGTCAGCCAGGACGAGGACACTCTGCAGGTAAAACGGGGCTGTCTCAGCAGAGGGATGGTGTAGCCTCACCTGGGGCAGCAGAGTCTCTCAGGGCACCAGACCCTTTGCTGTGCTGAGAGAGTGGCAGGAGTTAGCCTAAAGAGTCTGTTTAATACATGGCTGAGACTGGGAAGGATAAAAGCCTCCCTCCTCTGCTTTGTGGAAAAACTTACAGGATAAAACTGTTAAACCTGAAAGCTTTGAAATGCTGTCAACAGTGACATTTCACCAGGGGAGAGGACAGTCAGCGAGCTGCGTGCGAGTTTCAAAGACTAAGGTGCTGCTTCTCCAACCCAAAGACTCCTCCTATGTCTCCCTTGGTTTCTGTTTCCCTGAAATGGCAGAACTAACCCATCCTGATCTGTAGTCCAGAGTAGCCAAGTTTAACTTTGGTATTGTTTGAAATTCTCAGAATGTCTAAGGGGAGTGGTCTGGCTCCATCATGGTACAGAGCATAGGGGTCATCCTCAATACCCTGTCTTTCCAATGAGAGAGGTAACACCTAAAGGGTATTCCCTCCTCCCTTTCTGGTGACCTGGCATTGTCTCTTGTTGCAGTTCAGGGTTCCTGGCACTTCCTCCAGTGCCACACTCAAGGGTCTTACAAGAGGGGCCACCTACAACATCATAGTGGAAGCCCTGAAGGATCACCGCAGACAGAAGGTGCTGGAGGAGGTGGTCACAGTTGGCAATACCGGTAAGGAACAGCCTTAGGGAGTCTGGCTGAATCTGTGCAGGCCCTGCCTTATTCCCCTTACTCAAGGTAACCTACCAAGCTTGACAATAGTTCAGAAAGGAAACTTCTCCTGACAAGGCCAGCTCGTAGCAGGACACAGGGACAAGTGATTTGTGAGGTCCTCTGGGTTTGGATAACTGATACACACTGATGGTGGGATGAGAGCTATCCTGATCTGCTGTGTAACCACAGACAATGTGCTTTGAGGCTCCAGACACACCTCAAGGCCCCAAGAGAGACCAAGAGGTCTGGTATTTGCTGTGCTTAGAGGGAGTCAGAATCACTGATGTCTTGTATCTGTCACAGACTGGCCCAAGACCATCAGCTCTTGACCCTGATCATCACACACTGAACTGGTGGTTGTAAAGCACCCACCTGTCATCCAAGGCACCTAAGGTGACAAATCACTCTGCCCAACAAGAGGGTCTGCTCTCCTTCTCCCATCCCCCTGCCATGAGACAGAACCTGCAGCACCCCAAAAAAGTGCACATGCAGCTACCAGCCACCTGCTGTTCCTCAGTATCTTACAACACATTTCCTCCTGAAAACAGGCAGAGTTAGGTTGTTGCTCACCAGCAGCAAATGCAGAAACTCACACTTCGCTTGCCACTGAAACTTGGCAAATCAAAATGAAAATAGCCTTCATATCAGTTTTTTTTAATAATTCGACTGCTCTGACACATGCAAATGGAAAATAAATCACAAGGAGTCTGGGGTGCTGACAGAACCATCAAGTATATGCCCATGGGGTAGCTCCATTACTGCCAGGATATTGCAAGAAGAAAAAAGTGTATATTCACTAAAAATCATTCTGTCTTTCAGCAGTTCCCATTGCTGTGTGTGATGCCTGTTTCTTCTGTTTTTGTTCCAGTGTCTGAAGGACTAAACCAGCCAGCTGACGACACGTGCTTTGATACTTACACTGGCTCCTTCTATTCCATTGGCGAGGAATGGGAGCGCTTATCTGAAACTGGCTTTAAGCTCTGGTGCCAGTGTTTAGGCTTTGGCAGTGGCCATTTCAGATGTGACTCTTCTAGTGAGTAGCTTGCTGTTAACCATCCCCACCCTCCCCCAGCACCAATGCCATGTTTGACAGAGCCAACCTGATCCAAACATGATGCAAAGGCAGGCAGGGTCTGAAGAAGTTAAACCAAAGCGGTGTTTTGCATCATGGGAGGTGATGGAAAACTTTGGTTACCTCAGAGCTGTGCAGCTAATCTAGAATTGCCATTCAGCTATGTCAGCCACAATCAATATTGCGTTGATAAGTGACTTTTTTACCTTGCCAGACATGTCCAGGTAATATGTGAAAGTGTGGATTTCAGTGAGTTTTACAGCCAGTGCTGGTATTACAATTAATCTGGCTTGCATTGCAGGCAGCCTTTGCAGAGCAGCTTGCAAAACCAGTTTTCTAATTTTCTAACACTTCTGCCCAGGGCATTAAGTTTTATTCTTTGCAGGACTGTGGTTTACATGGAAGAAAATCCAACTTGACATGAGGGAATGGAACAAAAGTCTGTGATTGAGCAGTTTAACACAACACATACCCAGCTAATTGAAATTAGGCTTTAAAATTGTGGAAGAAGCTCAGCAAAGAGAGTATTTCTGCAATATGCATAGACTCAGTGGAGTCTATGCAAAGACAGTTACTTTACAGGATTAATATTTGTATTTCATTATTTGATACACATGGCTTACCCATTGTGTCTTGCAAGCCTCTGTGATACAATTTACTTTGGGAGCAATTTACAATTTGCTCAAAAAAAGAGTACTTCAAATATTTTTGTCTCCTGCCTCACATCTGTTAAATTCCTTTTCATTTCTTCTCCTATGAACCAAACCTCTTCTCCCCACTCTTTTCCACACCTTACTTTTTTCTCAAGAGCCTCCACCCATTTCCCAGAGCTGGAACAGCCTTCAGCAGTTAAAAACTGCAGGAGCTGAACTCATTTCCTCCTTAGGACTTACACGATCTGAAAAGATTCTTTCTCCTGCCCTTCCTGAGACAATGCCAAGCTGTTTTCTTCCTGCTGCATGTGGGGATAACTCCTGATTCTTGTCCCTCTGCCTTCTCCAGAGTGGTGCCACGACAATGGAGTTAACTACAAGATTGGGGAGAAGTGGGACAGGCAAGGGGAGAATGGCCAAATGATGAGCTGCACCTGCCTTGGCAATGGAAAAGGAGAATTCAAGTGTGAACCTCGTAAGTCTCTTTTTGCTGTTAGTCTGAGCTCCCATCCAGGAAATCTCAGCATCTCAGCTCTGTCCTGCCAGGGGGACAAGCAGAGTAGCAGTGTGCCTGATTGAGGCTGAACTGGTGACAGCTTCAGTCTGTTCTCACAAGGGCTGAAGGAATAAATCTCACATTCCTAGCTTGAAAAGAAAAAAAACTGATTTGTTAGCTCTGGTCACAGCACACTGAGCACCTGTCTGCCTCTGGCCCTGGAGCTGCACACCAGGGACATATCACTGTGCTCAGAGGGGTGGATTACCCCAGCTGGACTTTCCTGCAGGGCCTGTCGCCTCAAGCTTCTCTGGCCTTCACACTGTGACTTAAACTGCATTGCTCTTGTCAGGAAAATACCCTCCTGTTGTAGTTTAAAGTGTCTGGAGAGCTGTGAACATGACTGATGTTCCCCTGCCAGTCAGGGAGCCTCTGGTCAGGCAAGGGGAGCACAGTGGCTCAGAGTGGCTGCTTTGAGAATGCTTAAAGCCAAGCACAGGCCCTGCCCCTGAGCTCTGCCTGTTCCTCCACAGATGAGACCACGTGCTATGACGATGGGAAAATGTACCACGTTGGGGAGCAGTGGCAGAAGGAGTACTTCGGGGCCATCTGCTCCTGCACTTGTTACGGAGGACAGCAGGTAAGCAGGAGGGATGTGTTATGCTGGACACAGGGAATGGACAGGGGAAGCTGTGCTGGGGTGCACTTGTAAGACTGCTGGGTTTCAGGTCATGGAAAGGGCCAAAATGGGCCTATATAAGAAGAAAAATAATTGGGAGAGCTTAAGTACTTGCATTGTTGCCCGCGTGGTGTAACACAGGAGCAGCCCCCTTGGCGGTGGTGGCGGCTCTGTAGCCACATGTGTGAATGTGAATGAATTAATGGCTCTAAGCTGCAGCAGGGTAGATTTAGATTGGATACTAGGTGGAAATTGTTCCCTGTGAGAGTGGTGAGGCCCTGGCACAGGTGCCCAGAGAAGCTGTAGCTGCCCCATCCCTGGAAGTGTCCATGGCCAGGTTGGACAGGGCTTGGAGCAACGTGGGACAGTGGAAGGTGTCCCTGCCCACAGCAGGGGGTGGAATGAGATAGGCTTTAAGGTCCCTTCCAACCAAACCAGTGTGGGATTCTGTGAGCCCTGGCAGGTCCTTGGCCGTGGCACTGACAGACCCATTCTGTCCCTGCAGGGCTGGCGCTGTGACAACTGCCGCAGGCCCAGCGTGGAGGTGGCCCCCGAAGGCTCTGCTGGTCACACCTACACACAGTTCACACAGAGGTACCACCAGGCCACCAACACTGTGAGTACAACTTTCCTTCTCTGCCCTGTCCCACCGTGACTCTGGTTTCGTGCTCCCCAGTAGTGCATGACTCCCCCAGTGCACACACACCTGCTTGAGCTCCCCCTCCACACACACGGGCAGTGCCTCGGGCCCAGTAGAGCCTCTGGTTGCATGCTCCGAGGCCGTAGTGCATGGAGTGATTTCCAGCTGTGTGCTTTGTGCTGGGAAACGGCCCCAAGGGCTGCCAACAGCTCCCAGCACAAACCACACCCAGGACAGAGCTCTAACTGATTTCCTTCCCTCCTGACAGAACGTCAACTGCCCCATTGAGTGTTTCATGCCCCTAGATGTACAGGCAGACACACAACATCCACGGGGAAAGTAACATCGAGCAAGACTTCTTGCGGCCATGGCAACAGACAAACCAAAGTATAAACCCCTATGTGCCACGATTACCATCCAAACTGGAGTGATGCTAGCAAAACTGCATCTAGTGAGAATGGCCCCCTGCTCTGGAGCCATTTTCCCAGCTTAAGCTCAACTCACAGCTTCTCCAAGCGCCACTCTTGGAGTGTTTCAGACTTTTCTCATGATTGATAGCGATTGTCTTGGTTTTGCTCAAAGTGTTGAATTCCAGTCAATATTTTCAAATTTTAAAGGGGGAAAAGAAGAAAAGGGGAGGAGGGGGAGAGGTGGTAAATCACAAATTCGGTGGGGGATCAAAATATTAAGGGGGAGGGAGGGTGTAGAAATTCAAGGTTCCCGTGCTATGCAAGAACATTTGAGTACAACATTACTGAGGTTTAGGGATAGGAAAGTCCACCAAACACTTCTGCTTTCACATAAGCGTGCAGCCAGCAATAAGATAGGAACAGCAAATCCAATCACTGTGATACTTAAAATATGCACAGTCCTAATTCTTTCTTGATGATCCTAGTATTTTTCTAGCTGTATCTTTATATCTCATACTGTTATTTATCAGTTTTGTTCCCCTGACCTTCAAGTGTTTTTATATGGGAATAAAATGTATGGAAGACACTTAGTATGCAGTTGACAAAGAGGAATTTGGTGTAATTATGATCAGTGATTATTTTTATACTGTAAGTGCCAAAGCTTTACTACTGTGGAAAAGAAAAAAACCAACTCTTTTAATAAAAAGATTTACAAACCAGACACATAAGTGATTCTCTTTGCTGCCGTGGAATTTAGGATGAAGATGATTATTCTCAGCCGGATTATTCTGAGCGGGATTATTCTGAGCGGGATGATTCAGAGCTGGAGTAACATTGCCTTGACACAAGATGGAACAAACATCCCATCCCAAAGAAGCGTGGAGTAAACCTGGAGAGAATATTGGTAGAGCAGTTTGTTAATTAAAGGCTTCCCGCTGCACCCCTGCCCCCGTAGAGCGCAGACAGTGGGTAGGTATGGCACGGGCAGGAGGCACAGGCCTGCTTTGGGGCATCGGGAAGGGAGGGAGAGGCAAACAGCCCCTGCTTTGCACATGAACTGAGCTAGAGCTGGTTCCACACCTAGAATTAAATAAGCTTTCAGTGGTTGAGCTGCCAGAATTAGCGAGACCGTCCAAACCTGTGAAGTTGAATGTGTTCAGAGATTCAAAACCCAGCAGGAGATAGGCAGCACCTGGGTCTAAGCCTGAGTGTTACAGGCACAGGCCCCATGCTTCTATTTCCTCGTGCTTCTACCTCATGGTGAGGAGGGAGGTAAACAAAATGCTCCTCACAACCCTTTGGCAATCAAAGCCAGTCACGATTCGAGTGGACCAAGCCAGCAGTGAGTCCTTTGCTTGCACTGCCACGACTTGTAGAGCCTTTGCAAACGCAGAACAGGAGAGGTCCTGTCAGGATTGCACAGCCCCCTCCCCTTGGCTGCACACGCACTGTACTGCTCCAGCCCCTGGGATTCTCGGGATCCAATAAAGCATCACGTGAAAATGGTTTGGCTTCTTGACATGTGACAGTTGCTGTCAGGGACTGCTATCTACAGAGCACCCAGAACCTCTGCAAAGAGTAGGGTGATTGCAGCAGCGATCAGTTCTACCTCACCGGGGGTCAAAAGCCAAAGGAGTTCCCTAAAAACCTGTAAATTAAGCTGGCCTAGACAGAGATACAGAAGAATAATTTCCCATTAAACTAGATTATTGCCCTCACTTGGGGAAGCCATTTTGCACCAGACAACAACTCCACAGTCACTTTGTCACGAAGTAATTCACTTCAGGGACACACTGAAGAGGAGTCGTAGTCCACCTCACCTCCTCCCTCCACTGTCACATCACTTGTACCAGCAGCACACACCTCCCTCTCCCCACTGGGAGCATTTCAAGATCAAGTCACTTAAACAGCACATTTTTCCCAAGCCACCTGTGGAGGGTTGTCTGTTCCCTAAAGGTGCTCACAGCTATGCCAAGCCCTGCAGAATTTAAGCCCTTGGCAGTTTTTTTCCAGAAGAGAAGGCACATCTCCACAGGGTTTGTCTGCTTAGCTTTGGGTAGAGCCCAAGAATGAGAGGGCTTTCTACTCCAGGGAAAAGTCCCTTGGTGGCTGGAGAAAAAAAAAAATGCTATTGCCTGATAAGGCTCAGAATGATTCCTCCCTGCTCTCCATTCACTTCCATGCTTTGGGAACTGTTCTGCCAGCACAGGACCTGCCAGGGGCAAGGTGCCACATGGTGATGGTGCAAATCCCGGCCTGGCAGCAGCTGCTCCTCAGAACACATCAGTTGAAGGGACATTCCCTTTCCTCCGGGAAACACCAAGCAGAGCTCACAGTCCACTTTGAATCCCTGCAAATATCCACGGGAGAGGTCCTTTCTTCAGCCAGTAGAGCAGCAGGCTTCAGGAGGGACTGCTGTGGACTCTCTTAGCCCTTTCTTACAGACAACCACTCCCACAGCTTCAGGGGGAAGGCTTCAGGCCAGCTGGAATTGTCACTGCAGCCCAGGGGACAAGCCCTTCCCAGGGACATTTCTGTGAAGTCACCTCAGACCCGGAACCAGACGAGAGATTTTTATCATTTATCCACTCAAGTGAGGCAGGGTGGTCAAGAACTCTTGCTTGGGACATTGGACAATTCAATTCCCCCACTCTGACAATTCCTACCTGTCCTTTAACCTTAACCACAGGCACAGCAGGAGGCAAAACCATCCTTCTAGAAGTGCTGAGATGTATACAAGTCATGCAGCACAATTAGGAGAGCAGACAGGCCCTAGAGAGGTATCACCTCAGTGAGACATTTCCTATCTCACACACAGATCTCACCTGGA
The DNA here is from genome assembly GCA_013397895.1 of Origma solitaria. Classification (NCBI taxonomy): domain Eukaryota; kingdom Metazoa; phylum Chordata; class Aves; order Passeriformes; family Acanthizidae; genus Origma; species Origma solitaria. The sequence goes on along the minus strand of VZRL01006968.1, from coordinate 72,503 downwards.
AGATCACTACCTCTCCTTTCCTTCACTAAAATAAACTGCCCCCAGAACAGCAAAGGATCAGGGGAATACACAGAACAGGAGCTGCCAGATTCTTGCTGCCTGTTTTAGCCAATGCTGTAGAAGATGCAGGTAAAGAATCAGGACGGAGAGATTCTCCAGAGAAACTCACAGCAGGGTCCGTGCCAGCTACAGCCACAACAGCAGGACAGAGAAGACACGTAAAGGAACATTTTGGACTCCTCCATGGAAGAAAGAGTCCCAAACCACAACTTTCAAAGTAAAACTCCAAGCAATGACAATTCATGCGAAGCAATGCCACAGAAAACTGTCAGAGGCCAGGGTTTGGGTTAGCACAGCAAATGGACCAGGAAGAAATGGAAAATTTTTATATCTATACCAAAAAAGCAGAATGCTCCCTATCCTGTCCTGCCTAATCCAGTCACTTGGAAATCCACTATAGATATCAGAAAAGAGAAAGTAATCCACTGTAGAGATCAGAGGAGTTTGCTCCCTTTCAGGCTGGAGCAAGGGCAGATGGAATGAGAGTGGTTAAGGAAAACCGGTGCGTGGATTATGGTATCTTAAATAACTCACATCCCCTAGGAAGTGTCTCTTTGCTTTGCTCCATTGGAACCAGTCTGGAGCAAACAGACACAAAATACATGGCCAGAGTCACAGCAGGTCAGCAGCAGAGCCAGGAGCACACCCCAAATTTCCCCTCTCCCAGGTCCATCTTGCACCTGTGCAGCCCTGCTTGCGCTAAGGACACACTCTCTGCTCTGCACCAGCTGAGAGCTGAGCCCACACAAGTGTTCACTGATAAACTCTGGGCTGCTCCTGGGCAAAACTCAGCAGATTTTATAAAATGGAACCCAAAAGAGAAAATCCCTGTGGAACAGGCACAGTGATTACCAGCAAAAACGTGTCTGGACTCTTCCTTCACTCCTCTTGCTGCGCTCCAGATTTTCACTTTGCTTTTTCCCCATCCAGAGTTCAAATCTGCTTAATGCAAACTGCAGGCAGCAGAGGAGGAAAATGGCTCCAGACACTTCCCCCATTCCAGCCTGTGAACTCTGCTCTGCTCCCAGTATGGGGGTAGGCCCGTCAATGGGTCTTTTACCTTGGAGAAAGCAACGTGGCACTCCTAAAGCACAGTGTAGGGCAGGATTCAGAGCACCAAACCCCACAGTGCCTCGTGCAAAGGACCTGCTCCTCTCTCCTCCCAGGAAGAGGATAATGGAACAGAAGCACCTGGGGAGAGCTCCCTGCTGACTCAAGAAAACCCCCACCAACCTAGCTCAGTTCAGGACAACACACATCTTTATCAGTCCCATGAGAAGCTGAGCAGAAGCCAGGCCTTCACACCATTCCACGTGCCAGCAGCAGAGTCTGGACCACAAAAGCTCCCTCAAAAACAAACCGTTTTCCTGAGGACACAGTAGTTGGGTGACAGGGACCACAGAGTCTGCACACAGCTAACAACTGTATGTTTATTTGCAAAAGACACTGGTTTTCTACACTGGAAGCCAACTGCTAATGCTTCCTTCTCCCTTGACACGGGGTAAGGCCTCTTCACAGAGTGACCAACTCTTGCTAAGCACAGGCAGCAGGGGCCCTCCATTTATGCCAGTGACATTGCAGTGCTGGCTGCTGGTGAGGCTGTGAGCAGAGAGGGCTCAGTGGTGGAAGAGCCGGAGGTTGGTGTGGATGAGGGTGATCCCCAGCTCATTGCAGGCCTCAATCACGACGTCGTCGGCAGTCGAGCCCGATGGGGCAGCGATGAACTGCACTCCACTCTGCACAGACAGGGAGGAGTGCAAGGATCAGAGGATGGAAAACTAAAATCCCCCCTGGAAGGAGCAGTCCCAGTCTTTATCCATATCCCACCCAACAAAGGCTTCCATCCCCAAAGCTGCTCCTTAAGGGAGCAGGAAGTTCTCTCTGCTGCTCAGAAATAACCCTAAAACGCTTCCTCTGGAAGTGACAGGCTTCGTATTGATATTATTAAATGGTTTAATAAACTTTAATCTCCTTTTGATCCCAAATCAACAAACTGAGCAATGGCTGGATAATTACTGTCCATGTGAGACCAGTAACCACCAGGAACATCCTTCCCAGGATCTGCTATCGTAGCCAACAGTGCAGGGCAGGGACTTTGCTCAGCAGAGCACACAAAACGAACATGAAAAGCTCAGGCTGCACAGACATTCCCCTGGAGCCACCCCAGCCTCCTGGCCCTGCCATGACCTTACCCGCTTGGCTCTGTCGACATTATCCCTGAAAGGGAAGAAGGCATCGGAGCTGAGGGACACAGCAGACATCTTGGCAATCCACTGCTTCTTCTCTGCTGCCGTGAGCTGCTTGGGCACCTCTTCAAACAGGGCCTGCCACTTCACCAGGTCCTCATCCTGCAGGGATGAGAAGCCAGCTCAGCCCCAGAGCACGCAGCTCCTGGCAGTTCCGTGCCAGGGGGATGAGTGATGCCATTCCTCTGACACTGGGCTTTCTGCTCCGTGACTCTGCTGCTGGGAACTTCATACCCAGGGGGTTAAAACACACCACCACTCTGTGTGGTGTGTTTTTTTGCATCCTTTTAACTCCTTCCCTCTCCTCACCACAGGGCTTGAAGGATTCCTTCTCCCCCACTTTCATTCCAAGATGCTCTGCCTGCAGTGTGCTGCTCCATAAATGCCAGCAGGCACCTGGTAGATGACTTAACCCATGACCAAGAGCAGCTTGGTTTATGATTTACTTTCTGGAACAGCAACTGCTCCAGCAGTTCTTATCCCCTTAAACAAGCAACTGCTCAAGAGGTGATTCACAAGCTCCCCAATCCAGATCTTGGCTTTTGATACTTAAAAAGGACATACTATTTTGTTGTCTCACTATGGCCTGTAACGGGGAGGTCAGAAGGATTCTGAGAATCCAAAATGCCACACAAACAAACAGCACTGTGTGAGAAGGTGCCACTGACAGGGCAGGGAGAACTGGAACATCAACTGGAGTGAACCCCTCCTCACTGCTGGGAAGAACCACGAGCTGAAGCCAAGCTGCTCCCTGAGGCACAGGGCAGGTTCCAGCTCCCGGGGCTGTGGGCGCAGTACTGGAGGGGCAAATCAGGACACTTTGCCACAGGGCCAGTAAATGACCTTGGTGGATCACCATCCCGGAGCCGCAATCCCCCAGATCTTTGGGGTCAGCCATTACAACACTCAACCACGTGTAATTCCTCCACAAAGACTTTGGCAGAAGCTGTGCCTGCAGGGGAAGCTGCGAGCAGCCCTCACCTCTCCGATGGTGTCGGTGACATACTGATCGATGGCGTTGGAGATCTCGGCCCTCTTCACGCCCGCCTTGAACTTCATGCCCAGCACGCGGGGGTGGTGCCGCAGCCACCAGTTGTTGGCCTTGTCCCCAGCCAGGCGCGTGCAGTGGATCCGGGACTGCTGCCCTGCACCGATCCCGATCACCTGGAGCACACGGACACAAAGCGCAGTCTGAGATCACAACCAGAGCTGCATTCCAAACAAGCCGTTAGGAAACGTCTCCCACAATTTAGGTGCTCTTCACCCAACTGGAAAGTGCACGTAATTAGTGGGGAGAACTTGGGAAATGCCTGCATCCCTGATCCTGTAAATTGGTTACAGGGCCAGCTCTCTGCACTGCTAACTTCCACAGCTCTGCTGAGCTGACAGTCACTCTCAAAACACTTTTGTTCTTTCACCCTTCTAAATAACACAGCCCCAGCCATCAGAGTCAAACCTTTAACCTCAGGAGAGTGATACAATTATGGCTTTAAGGCAAAACAAAATCCTGTAGGTCACAGAAACAAACGTGACTGCCAAGAGCTGGCTGGCTTCCTGCCCCTTCTGAAAAGGGCACTTCAGTCAGAGCATTAATGATGGTGTTTGGGTGACCTGGGCTCAGACATCTGTTGAGTCAGGCACACACAGCTTAACCACATCAGCTGAGAGGTGCAGGGGATGAGGGGCAGTTTGTCTGGCAAGGCTGACAGAAAGTAAACCCACTGCTCACTCAGGAATGCTGGTCAGTGGCACTGTTACATCCCATGAATTGTCAAGGTCCTGGAGCTAACATCCAACTCCTATGCTGCCCTCTGCCAGAATCCAGGCTTTTTTAAATAGCTGCTGCTAACCTTATTTAATAGCACTTGTGCTTCATTTCTAACAGATAAGCAAAATCCACACAGTGGTTTTATCTCGAGAAGTTGCTATGAAAATACAGCACTTGCTCAGCTTCTGTAGCCAGACCCCAGACCAGGGATGTCAGACTTGGGCTGGTAACTTTGGTCCCCCCTGTGGGTCCCGCTTCCTACAGAGACCTCCTGCCTTTTCAGTCTGGAGATGTGACAGGAAACAAGTCTCTCCCATCATTTCCCGCTCAGCCACAGCTGAGCTATTCCCCAGACTGTTCTCCAGGGACACAGTGCTGAGGCTGGAGGTGCTGGCCAATGCCTCAGAGTTCCCAGCTCAGACTGGGACAGATGGTAAAGCCATAAGTTGGAGGCTGCCCTCAAAGGAATGAGTCATTTGTCTTCCCATTCATCAAGACACGGTGACTTCACCTCTTACCAGAACCATAAAACATTCTACTGGATCCTGTTCCCCCAAGGAGCAAATGAAAGGCTTGTGCTGCTATCAGATATAATCTGCTCAGCCATAACTGAAGTCATCAGTGCATAATAAACCCACAGGGACATTGGTGGTAGCACAAATACGGAACTGATGCAAAGTTTGTTATGGTTTAGTGGCACTTTCTCCCCAACAAACACTGCTGATGTCCAACCTCTGCTCTCAACCCACCCAGTTAAACCTGCAGGGGACCCTGGATCCCAAAGGAGCTCGATACCAGCTGCACACTGGTGTGTTTTCTCTTCCACAGAGGTTTATCCTCCCTCCCTGCACAAAGGAGAGGGCTGGCAGTGTTACACAGCACACCAGGAACTGCCACCCAGCCCTTCAAAGTGGGACTAGCAGGGCTAGGTTAAGGCAGGAATTTTTAGCTGGGGATGCAGATGTTGGAGAGTACCAGACTGACTGCTACTAGCAGGGGCCAAAATACCATGAAACATTCCTTGAGTTTCTGAAATACGGGATATCCTGGGCCCTTTCCCAGCCAGAATGGTGCCTCATCTTCACCATGTCCTTGTGAGCTGTGGCCTGGCACTCCTGTGATGGAACAGGGTGCTCTCCTACCTGTCAGCACCCAAGAACCTTTCTAAAAGAGCCTTTTCCTTTCCTCTGTGAACCACTCAAAATATTTCACATATTTTTTGACCTAAATTTTGTCAAGAGATGAATAACTAAATTTTGGCTTGCATTCAACAGCTCCAAAATGGCAGGGACTTTGTACTTCAGTTGATCAAAGGGATGTAGCCTGTAAACTCTTCACAAGCACCCCCAAATCTGCAGAGATTTATCTGCAATGCAGGTTCGAGCCACTGTTTTGCCTGTTTTGAAATCACAGGTTTTGATGGAACATTGCTGGGGAAGATTTCCTCAATCCAGCCTGGAATTTCTGGTCTAAAGAAGAGAAATAGGTGGGTTGAGCTTCTACTTAATGCAACCTCTGGACTTGAACCCTGCCTTTTTCCCTTCATGAAAATCCTTCTTCCTACACCTCATCTCTCCCTTCCCCACAAGGTGCCCTTCCCCCATACAAAAACACAGCCAAAACCTCAAAATCCTCCCCAAAGGAGCCATTCCCCCCTGCTTTCTACACAAAAATTAATTATGTTTCTTTCAGAGTTTAATCTCCTGGGAATCCAAAAGTGCTTAAGCAGAGCCTATTAAGTGTGAGCAGTAAAAGGAGACAGCAACATAGGGTGAGTAGAAAAAAAAAATCACTTAATAGAAAAAAGATTGGGTGAAAATTAAGAACTACTTGACTGAAACACTTTGGTTCATAGGAAAGTCAAACACACTCCATAGCTGGAATGCTGTGCAACAGCACAGAGTGGATGAGATGGATAATGCCCAAAGGATTCTTGCAAAATGATCCAGATTGGTCTGGGTTTACTCAGACTTACCCTGGATAATGAATGAAAACAAAACCCCTAAAGACGCTTGGAAATACAAAAATCTAATAAAGGACTTGACCATTGGGAAGACAAACAAAACAATTAAGTCACTGGGAAAATGTTAAGGTAAATTAACAGGTTTGTTTTATGCTACTGTACAGAGAATAAAGAAAGAATAATTTTAAATTGCTAATTTAAAACATGATGGTATCATTAAAGCAAGTGTAAATCAACGTGTTACAAGCTGAAAGTCAGCCAGAACAAGTGGAAGTGTTTATTGCGATTGGTGGCAGCTGGCTTCCTGCAAATTAGGTGACACTCAGGTCCAGAAATGCTTCCCACTCCACACTTGCCCAGAATGTACTAACACAGCTCCCTTGCTGGAGTGGCTGATCCACTCGTGAACCCAATGAAGCCAAGCTGTCAAACACCTAGGATGTCTCACACCAGAGCTTTCCTAGGGCTGCTGGGAGGCTGAAATAACCCCAGGAAAACCAAAAGCAATGGGACTGAAAGCAAGCTGCACTTGCCAGGCTTGGCTCATGCAACCCAAACCAGGTCAGACCCTGGAAGAGCATTTGAAGTGTAACAATGTGGAAGCTGCTGCCACCTATGAAGTATTTGGTTCAAATCTGCAAGGCACCCCTGCAGCCCAGCCAGCTGAATCCCTGCCTGCCCAGGCTGCTTCTCCCTGCTCCCTCCTGCCCTCTCCTTCCATGTGGTACATCCATTACCACACACACTCTGGAAACATCTGCAGCACCACATTCAGCCCAGACTTGTAAAAGCACTGGGGAAATAGGAAATTGCTGCTGTGATGAGGAAATAGGAGCAAAAGACAGTGACACCTCTGTTCTGGGGCTATGAGGTCTAACACTCCTGAGTGCAGAGAATCATTTAAAAGAAAAAAAAAAATCAACATAAACTGGAATAAAAAACAAATGCTGGATCTCCAGAGACATATTCTGAGGAACCACATAGCACACAACCCCAGGAAGTCCTGTGAGACAGTACTGCAGTGTTTTCAGGCTGTACCAACATCCTGACAAACACAGATCAATGCCAGTGCAAGGAGAGCACTGCAGCTCAGTCTCTACCTGTAGGGTTCACTCTTTGATCCATTTTGCAGATTTCTGATGTACTAAAGCTCAAAAACATTCTTTGTCTTTTTCTTCTGTACTTTTTTTTAAATAATCCAAGCCTATGGAAAAATTTCCATGGAGGGCAGTGAAAAACCTAAACAGCAGCATTCCAAGAATGATCTGCTGGGCAAAAATACAACTTTTAATACATTTACAACAAACTTTTAGATAACTAATTAGGCTGAACACCTAGTGATGACTTGGAAAGAAAGGATTTTTTTAAAATTGAAGATTCACACTGAAAGAGGGGAAATTTAGGTTATATACTGAGAGGGAATTCTTGGCTGTGAGGGTGGGGAGGCCCTAGCAAAGGTTGCCCAGAGAAGCTGCCCCATCCCTGGAAGCATCTAAGGCCAGGCTGGACAGGGCTTGGAGCAACCTGGGATAGTGGAAGGTGTCCCTGCCCATGGCAGGGGGTGGAATGGGATGGGCTTTAAGGTCCTTTCAAACCCACACCCTTCTGTGACTGTATGATTCATAATCTCAATTACACATTTGATAATGCCCCTATAAAGCCTGACATCCATCATCAGCTTTTAAAAAAATCGTAATCAGGGAGAAGATATTTATTGCCCCAGAGGAGTGGAAAAAAGAAAGCATATCCCATCTTTGCTATGTAAAAAGTGAAAATAAAGAAGTGTTTGGACAGTCAGAATCCAGCCGTGAAATCTACTGCAGTTTCCTAAGGCTCTACACTGACTACAAAACTCCCTGAGAAAAATGATGTAAAAGAACAGAGCAGGTAGAAAGAAATAACTCAAGGCCATAGTGCAGAAGCACATAAGAACATTTCCAACCCCACCATTGAAAGAGCCAGCCCTGCCACTGCCATGAAGAAAGTGACAGCAAGGTTTTGAAGCAGCCTCGTGAGAAACAACTGTTCTGCACAGCACTGTGCAGGGCAGCTCCCCTGGAGCTGTTCAGTAGCTCCCTGTGTGCTGGAGGGTTTTCCAGGCCTGCCAGAGCAGCCTCTGAGCACTGGGTGGGGAAAGCCCTGCTGCAGTTACCTGCCCATCCTTGGCGTAGCACACCGAGTTGGACTGGGTGTATTTGACAGCGATGCTGGCCACGATCAGGTCTCGGATTGCAGCCTCAGGCAGCTGGAACAGAACACCACTGTCAGCACCCTCCTGACAGCCAGGAGCAGCCATGCTACAGCCCCCAGCCACCACAGTGACTGAATCAGAGACAGGGAAAGCAAGGTAGCTAAAAATATCCTGTTTTGTTCAATTACCAGCAAATTTTGCTTAGATTAAAACCCATAAATGATTGGTTTGGCAGATGATCTCCCAACTAGCAGGGGTAAGACTCAATCTCACCTGTTTCTATCACTTGGCCTTAAGCCTAAAACCTCCTCCGCATTTACTGTCATCAGATGTGCTCATAGGCAAAAACCAGGACCACAACAATTAGAATAGCTCCCAAAATCTGCATTATCATTTTTGAGTTCCATTCCTAATTTATGAAAACAATTTTTATTACCTCAATGTCTGAACTTGCTTCTGAGCCCATGACTAATCATGTGCTCATTAATATCTGTTTTTTCTAATGAGAATGAGATCAGAGACAAAGAAATCACTGAAAAATTTCTGGTGATATGGGCTCTTAACTGCTGAGCAATAGCAGTCAGGCCAGAGTTTATACAACACAGTGCCCACAAAAGGGTGATGTGAACAGTGAGTCAGGAGGAGATGTGATGGATCCTTAGCAAATGGCTGTCTCACCACAAAAAACTGCACACAGTAGCTTCTTGTTTACGAAAGGTATTCACAAATATTGTGGCGGTCTGAGATAATGGCAAAGGTCCAGCTCCTCTTATTTATCCAAGGAATCAAAACAAAGGAAAGCTATCTTGATTTACCCAAGTATATTAGGTCCAGAAAGTTCACTGCATTGTTTGGTAGGAGCCAGTTAAATCTCACTAAAATCTTTTAGGAGCTCTTAAAATTGCCCAGTGATGACTTCCATGATGAAGGCACAGCAGTTCATTCATTCCACGTGTCTCAGAGCTCATTTATCTCCCCCCACTCACGTTTTTATTCTTGGTGACAATATTCTTGAACAGGGACCGGTCGATGACCGCGTTGTTCCTCTTCTGCATCAGGTTCAGGCCGTAGAGAGTTCGAAGCTCCAGGTCATCGGGCTCATAGTGGGGATCCATCTGAAAGACAAAGGCAGGCCAGTGAAACACTTTTACACCAAAATCTACAGACTTCCAGTTTTCACACAAAGGGCAAAAACAAACACACTTGCAGCTTTCCAGAGGAAGGTGGAAATATTTGGAGCTGCTTCTTACACGCCTCAAGCTACAACTCCCAACCCTCTGTGGCATTCAAGGGAACAGTGAATGTGATTATTTCCAGAGCTGCACTCTTGGGGCACATTGCATCCAAGCTGGAAGCACAATTAATTTACATCAGCGTACGGATCAGTTTAGCTGGAACTGTGACACTGCACTCAGGTCCACCCATGCATGGCCTTATTCAGAATTTTGGTAGCCCCAGCTGAGGTTACTGAGACAGGAAAAACAACCCAGACTAAGGTAACCAGCTCTAAATAGGAGTGTGCACACTTCATGTGGTTTTCCTAATCCACTGAAATTTTTCAGACAAACTTTCCTTAGCATTCCTCAGCAGACAGGCCCTGAAGATACAGGCTTCACCAATATGACCTCATCCTTGCAAAGTTAATTGAATTCCAGGAGGTAATCAGCTGCCAAGACTGTCTGCAATTTCATTCCTTCTTGCCTGAAGCTCCTGAGCCACCTTCTCCAGCTCCCCTAGCAGCTACACTACAACTGCAACTTCAGCTAAGCCTTGGATTTTCTTTTTGTGATGCTATAGTGAGGTTCTCTGCTCATTTGTCTCTCAGAGGCAGGCAGAAGTAGGACCTGACAGCAATCTGTGACCTATTAGTCACGTTCACCAAAACCAGGTGGTTTTAAAGTCCCAACAATCATGGCAGGAACTAGGAAAGCAACCCGACACTGACTTGACCACATAGTATTAATATTCCCTGACAAGCATGCTGGCTGCAGCATGTAAAGGTGCATCATCTCAGGTCCGAAGTGTCTGTGCTTCCATCTTGATCCCTGAGTGGAGCAGGGGTACAAACCTGGAGCACACAGTAACTGCCATTCTTCTTTTTGGAAAGGATTTTGAGAGCTTCTTCCTCATATCCAGGAGCCACCACACCATCAGACACCTGCAACACACAGATTTCAGCTTCCACAGGAGAAAAATGAACAGGGAGCTAAGCCTGAAAGCTCCACCTGCCATTTCCAGGAGTGAGATTCTATGGAAAAAGCACAGCCTGGGAAGTGGCTGAGCCTACAAGTGGCAGGTAGCGACTTATGTCCAAATTCCTGCCCCGGGCAAGGGGCTGGCCATCAGCATTCCAGTCCTTTACTTCTCCCATTACAGCTGCTCAACCAGACATTTGTGACAGCCTAACCAGGGCTCCTTTCCAGAGGTTTGCAATCATTTCTTGGAAAGCAGCATTGCCAGCACTGCTATTTCACAGGCTCGAGCACAGAGCCAGGTGTTAACTGGTAGGAGAAAAAAAAAGCATCAAAAGATTGGTGTAAATTATGCACTCCAGATCAGAGGATTACAAAAATGGACCAGTAAATGTCTTCCAAATAAAATGGGTCAAATTCCAACAAAAAGGCTGTTGCAAACCAATGGCTGCATCTGGTGTGATTCTCCTTGTTACCCTGGAATGATCTGCTGCTGTGTCACTAACCTCTCTGGAGATGATCTTGGCAGTAGGCACATCACAGATATCAGACAGGGCAATGAAGTCACCAAAAGAGGACATCCGATCAGCACCTGAAATACCCTTATTTTACTCATTTATCAAACTACAGCATCAGACAAAGAAAACTCTTCACTCCTACAGTCCAGTCAATTGCTAAGAAATCTAAGAATTTAATTCCACAGCAAAAATAATGAAAAAAAAGAGGCCATAAAAGCAACAAGGATGAAAAATCCTACCTCAAACACATGGACCTTTAAATATCCCCATAGTTCAGATATTCTTCCGTCTTCACTGCCTCTGTCAAAGCTCTAACTCTGTAATGACTACCTCCAGCACTGCAAGCAGCTCAGCTGTATCCTCGGTGGCAAGAGGACAAGGAGAGGCAAGGATCACACAGAAAGATTTTAGATGGGAGACAGTTGGAAAAAGAGGAAAGCTTTTAGATGGCTATGCTCTCACCTGGCTTTTCCTGCAATAAAGCAGACCCAGAAATGTAGAAACTTTTAAATAGTATTTTCTGTGGCATAGCTAAGGTGAATTCAATTCCCATCACAAATGCTCCACTACTCAGCAAGGTCAATTCTTCTGTCCCTGCCATTCTAAGTGTTTATCTTCCTAGCAATCATGCAATGGTTTTGTGAGAGCAACATTCAAAGGTGGTCTGTGAAGAATGAACCCAAGCCAATGTGCTCCTTAGCAAGTGTGCCTTGTTTTCTATGATCTGTGCAGATTTTCTAGGAATGCTATGGAAAATGAAAGAAGTAGCAAAGTATCTCAGCTAAGCAGAGGAAGCTGGTTTTGTTTACTTTTTTAAGCTTTTTTTTTTGAGCTATGCAGTGCAAAAGCATTACAAAGCAGCCACTGAATACCAGGCAGGAACATTTCTGCCTCAGGTTAAATATTCCTGAGCATCCCAATGCTGAGTGTGCAACCAGCACTGCTGTTTATCCATATCCTTTAGTCAAAACCGCACACATATATGTGTGCATGTTTGTACGTACACATTTAAATTTCAAAAATATCATCTTACAGGTCTTCTATATAGATCAAGGAAGAGAATCCTGGTTTTAGCTCTTTGAAACAGTATACAAGGGCTGCTCTCTTGGAAAACAATTTTCAATAGGCAGTCAGGCAGATCCTTATGGAAGAAACTCCTCCAGGCGAGGAGTGTGGTGCAAAGAGAAGAACAGAGGATGCTGCTCTGGTGCTGAGCCCCGAGCTCAGCCCTTAGGCCACACTGGATTGCTGTGGTTATTCAGAGCCCTCACCTCTGCTCCGGGCGTAGGCAGAGGCCAAGGGCGTCAGGGTCTTGTGCAAGTCGTGCACCATGCATACTTGGGCCTCCTCTTCGCTGAGCGGAACTCCAACAGCAGCACCTAGTGGGAAACACGAGCCAGGGCACTCAAAGCGCTGGTGCCTGCCCCAGGACCTGCCCACACAGCCGGGGGGAGGGAGCACATCCCACCCTACCTGCGGGACTGACGTGTTTGAAGGAGGCCGCGGCCGGAATGCCCAGCGCCTGCTTGAGCTCCTTCACCAGCTGCCAGGCATTGAGGGCATCGCAGAGGTTGATGAACCCAGGAGAGCCATTCACCACTGCAAACACAGCACATGGACACGTTAAAGCAGGCAAACACCCCTCCCCAGAGCCTGGAGAGTCAGCACAAAGGATTTCTCCCACTGAGCACTGAAATCACCACAGACTGTTCTTGTTCAATGGCCCTGGCTCCTCAGCAACTGCTGGAGCGCCCAGAAATCCACACCAAGAGTAAAGGCCATTTAAAAGTCTGCTCTCAAAAAGCTTTGCTCTGGCCCTGAGAGAACTGCTCGTAGTGACATGGCAGCACTGTCTGTGAGCATTTCGGGAGACTGGAGGAAAATAGATCATTTTAACAATAATCCACATCCAGGAGCAGTGAACACAGCATTGCTCTGCTGCCACACTGGGAAACAGACTTGCATGCAAATCAACCTCCAGTGCAGGGATGGAAAAGCTTCCTAAGAAGTCCAAGAGTTGAAATGGGGAAAATGCTACAACACAAAGCTTCGCTGTTTATTCAACAGGACAATGCCTGCACACATTGAAAGCAGTCTCAAGAAAAAGTGCGGCCAGATTTTCCCTCCAAAACAGGGGTTTCCCTCACTAGAACAATGCTGTGGTGAGTGGCACACCCTGTAAAACAGCAGAGAGACACACCAGACCAGTCCCAAACTTGCAAGTGGGTCTAGTATCCCTTCCTGCTGCCACCATCAGCAAGCAGCATTCTACAAAAATGAGGTAAAATCATCAAAGAAAGAAAGAAAAGAAAAAAGAACAAAACTAATTAAAACCTAGAGAAGAGCGGCTTGGTTTCTAGGCAGAGTAAATAGTGACACCAAAAAAATGGGGAAGATACTAAACAAGGAAAATGGCAAGTAGAAAAGCATCTTAAAAGGATGAAGAGGTTTTCTTTTCCAAAATCTGGATCTAAAGTCAAGCAGAAAGTGCACTACATAAATCTGTTCAAAGTATCTTGGACACAATCCTACAGCAACAGAAAACACAGAGCTGCAATTGGTCTTGTGGGGCCTCAGCAACGCAGCTTTCCTGTCTCATCCAGCTCAACCTTTTAACTGCAAAGTTAGTGCCATTCAGTAATAGAGCAGTTGTTGAAGGCACTGCTGGCCATCCCTTGGACTAAGGTCTTCCGAAGACATGTCCAACCACCTGCGTTCCCAGCTATCCCTGAGCTCCCTTTCTGCCAGCATGGCTGAGGCCTCACCTGTCAGGGGCAGTTTGGCTCTCGTGGTGTAGAGCTGCGCAGGACTCTGGTGAGGATTCATGCCGTACCTCAGGGGCAGCTGGGACACTCCCTTGCTGTACTCCTTCCTGAAGTAGTCAGAGATGGCTGCATCGTACTGAGCAGTGTGGGTGAAGGCCTGGGGACACAACAGGGAACACCTGTCAACTTAGAAACATCAACTTACAGGAAGATTTGGTGTTTAAAGAGGCAAAGAACCAAAGGCACATAAGCCTGACCCGGCTCTGCACAGCAAGAAAACGTGACCAACCTTCAGTGCCAGCAGCCGCCGGGTTTCCATGGCAGTGTCCTTGTCCCTTGATGCTGCCATCTCTTTAGCTACTGCAGCGTAGTCTGAAGGGTCACACACGACCGTCACACGAGCGTGGTTCTTGGCAGCTGCCCGCAGCAATGCCACTCCCCCTGCAGGAGACGGGCACAGGCATGAAGCACTTCCCTCCTGGACACAGCACTATCAGGAGGCACAGCTGAGGCCCAGAAGGAACATGCACCATCAATCCTTTGTGCCAGATGAATGTGTCCCCTCCCTCCAGCACAGAGCTGGGTGAGAGTGCTCTTCAAAATGCACAGGTTGGTGGGTTTGACTCAATCTGCAGGTGGAGGTGCACGCTGACTGGCCTTGGCAGACCAGGCAGAGCTGCAGGGGTGAGGAACCAGGCTGTGGGCTGTGATGAGCAACTGGGGAAAGAATGTCTCCAAGCAGCACAGCCACATCCCAAAGAAGATGGCTGTTCCTACACGTGGCTTAACCACCATCCTCCGCAACACTGGGCTGGGCAGGGGTCTACAGAAAGATTTGCTTTCACACTGCCAAACAACAGAGGTTCCCAAATGTCTCTGCAAATAATAATGAATCTTGCCCAGGTCCTCTGTGTGAGATAAATGCCACGCTTCCCCCTTCAGTCTGACTGCACAGCTATTGCAACTCTTTAAATCATACAAGATACTAGGCTATAGCAAAGGAAAAGTAGAGGCTGGCACTGCTTCATGCAGAGCAAGTATTACTCCATAAAACATTTAATAGAGAGCTCTGCTGGGCATCATTTGGACTAAACTACTGCAAGAAAATCCAATCCCAATCCAACCACATGGCACTAAACTGTGCCTGTACTGTTCACAGGCTGCCAAGCAGAGATGCTGCAGTGAAGGCACAGCAAGCCTTTGGGGGTTAATAACTAGCAGCAAGAGAAAACATGCTAATGCAGGTGTCCATGCTTCCCAACTCAGGTCCTGAATACTCTCCCATGTATTCGGACTAACCCTTTTCCTTGTAATGGCTTCCTGCTGTGATGCTCTCAGCCATCCTCAGAGCACTTTCAGTGGTTCAGCTTTTGCTCTCCAAAGCTCATGATTTTTAAAATTTCTATTACACTGTCAGAGGCTGCAAAAGAATTTTAGTCTGCCCTCCATGTTTCAGTAGGAAGCATGGTCCACCTGGCCTTTCCTAGCACAGCCCTCACGCTCCTTCCTCTGGGCAGTGCGGGACTTGCCTCTCATGCAGCATGCCTTGCCAGCCTGTTACTGCCATTTTAATTCCTTAAAAGCAACGAGGCTTACCCAGCTATGCCTTCAGTCTGCTCCCTGCAGCTCCTGAGCAGACTTCCTTTGTAAGTGTGCAAGGCCACCAAACAAAAAGAGAAGAACTGAGACCACTCAGAGCTCGGAAGCATTGAGTCTGTCTGGAAAGCAGATTTGCTTTCCCTTTAACTTACCGATATCAATCTTTTCCACTGCATCCTGTACAGTCACACCAGGAGAAGATACAGTCTTCACGAAGGGGTACAGGTTGCATACTACAACTCTGAGAATTGAGGGGGAAAGCGGCATTATTCAGCAAGAAATAAAAGTGCCAAACTGGGCTTGGCAAGCCCAAGATATCACCGGTGATTTTATGGTCCTGTTTCTCAGATCAGGGACCAACATAAAATCCTGTGGCCAAGAGTGGTGCTCAGCCCAAGGGCAAGTGAGGGTACTGTGTATTATGACATTCTACTGAACTCTGTGCATCAATGTTAGAACCACAGTTTACAGAAGTGAGTTTAAAGGAAAAGCTTATTTAAATACATGTGTCTGGATATAAATGTTTAGTGATTTTGGCGCACAACTTGAGCCATTTCAAAGGATTCACAGTGGGCTCTCAACAATACTGAAAATGGGCATCCACCAATTCTTATAAGAGAGTAAGCACCCACGGAAGGTCCATTGCAAACTAAGTACAATCAACCTAATTTTCCACAACTCTTCTAAGAGCAGAAAATGACCTACAAGTCACCTTCTGGACTTTTAAAATACCAACATATGAAACCTGAGTGTGTAGCCCAAATGCCATAACGCCTCTGTAGCACATGAAAGCAGAGGAGAAAATTGACTTTTCCCTCTCAAGCTATGACTGGACCTTACTGGAATTAGTTTTTCCATCTGATCTAGAGGCAGGTCTGTATTCCAGCAAGCACGATGTAATAACTTGCCTGTCCCATCCTAGCAGTGCCACAGGAACTGCAGAGAAAGGAGGGATTTGTTTCGACCTTCACAAACAGTGTTTTTAATCCAAGAGAATTAATTTACTCTCTTGATCTGAGTACATGAAGGTATCAAACTCCAAGGCGTGCTCAGTATGGCAGTGAATTGCTGTGATGAGTACCCTTGTGTCCAACTTATAATACTCCTTTGTTCCCACTCCGTGTGAACTCCAGCAGAAGGGCTGATAAGCTTCCAGTATGGCTTTCAGAACCCACCGTGTCTCTAGATCCCCTACAATGTCTTTTATTGTCTCTTCTGTTCTCAGAAAATGCCCCCTTCCCCCATTCCATTCATGCTCCTGACCTGTTGCAAACCATCAGGTAGCTGTGGACTTTAACACTGCTAATGCTTTTATCTGTGCAAACCAAGACAATCAGTATCAGGCTTTCCTATATTGACTTGGATATGCAAATTTTACGCAACTATGCAAAGACAGTCCTGCTAAGGATCAGCTACTTCTGCTTTTTGCAAGAGAACCTGAATCCAAATTATCAGTCTGGATGCAAGTGCACCATAAGTCACTGATGTAAGGGCATGTTATTCCCCCTGCAATTCAGCAGAGCCTGCTTTAATATGCAGCGTGCTCTGAAGAGCCACCACTGCTGAGCCATCTAAGAAGATTCCTGTGGTTTTAAATTTCAGGTTTTCAAATTCAGCCCGGAAATCCATCCATCAGTTTTTAAAAGTAATTTTAAAACTCCAAATGCATTCTGGCCCACAGTCGTACTGTACCTCCCACCCTGGCTATACCTACAATTTGCTATGTCCAGGTCAGCCACTTGTTCCTAAACCAGGAGCTACTCCCTGATGTACAGCTGGTTATTCACAAGCAGTAGCTGGATGTTAACACCAGTTAGTTACACACAGCCCCAAACTGCCCCGTGTGACTGAACCAAGTAAACACATTTTTACAAAAACTGAAACAAAAATAAATCTTGGGTACATTAGTGCACAAACTGTGTTACTTCAGCTTCTGGATGCAGCTCACTTGCTCCCAAGACGGCTCTCAAAGTTTAAGTTTTCTGTCTCTTATCTGCGTGTTTTCTGTCTGAACAAACGCTGCACTCCTGACCCACTTTCCATGTCTATTCTTTATTTATGTGTTGAAATTCAGTAAACATTATGCAAATATCAAAGGGTATATTTACTAAGCAAGCATTTCAAAATCAGGAGTTGCCATCTGATCAGACACGTGGAACCAGCCTGAGGGAAGATGATTCAAAAGTACTGAACTCAACTCTGCAACACATGTAATGTGGCCCTACACTGACTGTGTGTAATGTATCAAAATTCCCAGGGAACCAGAAGAAATTAAGACCTCTACGTTCCCTGTGGAAACCACAATGTAATTTTCGTGTTTTAATTTTCTCTCACTACAAGCGATGAAGATGCACCTGTCGAAAATTGTATTTTTAAGTACATAGTGCCTCCTGCCAGGGCAAAGGAAGGAGAGAGCAGATTTGCTGATGTGTGGATGTTACAATCCCTACTGCTCCCATTCCCTGGTGCTGACTGGGCTCCAGTGCTGGTTTTTGATTACTGATGGATCCCATCACATCTCCCAGCATTTACCTTACAAGGCTGAAATCCTGTTTCTTCATATCAGCATTATCCTCAGGAATATTGCGAGCCAAGATGCCTAATTACAAAAAACAGTGCATCCTCATTAAAAAAGAACTAAATTACCAACAGGTTTTTAATTCAACATATCCCTTCAGACTGGTTTTTTCCTCAGAGCCTTTCTATTGTAACTTTCTAACATTCTAGTTCAGACAACACCCTCAGCCCCTGTTCCTTTATTCCACTTTAGTCTTTGGCTGTTCAAATTCCACACTAACTTCTCCCAGTGCTAAATCTTACAGCATTCCAATTAGTGACCAGCAATCTCACCAATGTACTTTATAAGCATTCAGCTGCTACCCTTAAAACACTGAAACCGTCATTAAGGACTTCATGGGAGAGAAGAAGGGAACCTGCCCTAGGAGACAAGGGAAGCAGGAGAGAATGAGCAGTGCAGGGGCTGGTGGGGTCTAGGAACTTGGAGAAATACAAGCGTGGCAGGCTAGCACAGTGTAAGCAACAGCACAATCCTGGGGTTAGCAATATCAGAGATCGTCTCCAGACCTCAAGTACGATGGGCAACAGGTTCCACTTGAGGTACCTCAAGCGCAGCAACAGGAGATGAAAGAGCACAATGTGCAGACAGACCAGTTATCAGAGATGCTCCCTGCTCAAGAGGAGCCAGAGAATATGAGAGCATGCAGAAATCGCCCACTAAAGACCATGCTGTTGTGTTCCTTATGCTGCACACCAGATCCATTCATAGGTTAAAACTCCGTGGAGCTCCCTGCCCAAGCATGTCTGCAGCTGACTCTGCAAAGGCATTTACAGAGCAGCTCTGTTACTTATAGCCCCAGGGAGAGAGCTCTGCTAACTGCAGAGATGCCAGCATTAGCAACAAGGAAGTAATTCAGCCACCCTGCACTTCTCCACCCTGTGGCTTTTCACCTCTCCTTCTGCTCCTGGAGCGAATCTGTTCTCATTACTCGGCTCTTCCACACAACCCTTAAGAAAGACATCTGTCAACCACTCCTTCCCACCCTCCCTGCCCTCTTTTAGATTGAAAAATGTATTAGCAGAAACGTACCAGCATGGACTGCAGGATGAAGGGTTTTCACACGTCCGCCCAACATCTCAGGGAAGCCTGTCAAGTCTGAAACATCTCTGCCCAAGGAGAAAACAGCACGATAACAGATGTGCCATACTGACTTTATCTAAAGGTTGAATGACTCAAACCAAAAACAAGTGTATAAATTTCACTACAAACTCCCCCCCCCATGCCAAAGGGGCAGCAACTGCTTTTCCCATGAATGGAAATAAGACTCATGGGTCACACTCAAAGATGCAGTACAGCTACTTCTTGAATACAGTGAATAACCAAGATAAGCAAATCCCAAGTCAAGATGGTTTATAGAGAGAATGGAAGGTCATGTGAAGATACTCTTCCTCCCAGCTTAGTTTCACCACTCTTTGTGACTGTTTAGGGTGGTAAATAACAATAAAGAGGGAAGGGGGAAAGTGAGCATCCTTGCTTCAGGCTTCACTGACAGCACAGCTGAGGAAAGAACCTGGAGCAACACAACCAAGTGCTGGTAACAGTGAGCTCTAGGGGTGATGTAGATTTGTGCTTATGTGCAGCAGGGGCCAACCACTGCATTTTTGGGGAGCAAAACCAGAGTCACAGTCACCTGTCCTGCCAAATAATTGACTTTTGTTTCATCACTGCACTGAAACCCATTTTTACTTGTCCAGGGCTGTGTTTTTAATCACAGGAAGTAACCAGAACAAATTTACCCATAATCATGGGCTAAACCAGCCAATGACTGTAACTTCCAACAGTGGATGCAAAGCACTTAAAGGCTGTGTCTGCATTAAATGACTGTGCTGGGAAAATTATTTGTGACCAATGAACTCTAGTGAGCTTCAACACTTTCCTGACAGATCACTGCTAGCCCAGACCTAGGCAAAGATCAGCTTTCACCTAGCTGTGAGGAGCAGTGCCAGAGGCAGATTATGAACATCAAGTTAACAGAGTGTCCCATGGAAACAGAGCTGTCTGGAGGCAGACGAGGCATCCCAACAAAAGCCTCCAACACCTCTGGCCTCAGCCAACAGACTCCTGGACAAGAAGATTCAGAAGTTTGCTTTGGGGCAGAGATTTTTTTTGGTTTTTTTGGAAGGGAAGACTTGCTTTCACACCGGTTTTCACTCATTTTTGTTCACAGAGAAAACAATTTAAGCAACCTCAGGGCCCAAGGGAACATTTTTGGTGGTGATGTACAGGGGAGTGTGTGTACCTGACAGGCAAGCCAGCATCCCTCAGGGACTTGGCTGTTCCTCCGGAGGCAATTAAACCCAGGCCAAGTGCATTCAGGCTCTTCGCAAATTCCACCAGGTTGGTCTTGTCAGAGACGCTGAGCAAAGCTGGCAGGCGGGAAGAGCACGAGTGGTGGGGTTTTAACAGCGGAATAGAGAAAACGAGAGGACTAAGTGAGCGAAGCTTCTATAAGTTCCGTAGTTTAGGCGTGAACGTGGTGCGCGGTGCCCGGGGAGGGGAAGGGGAGCACCGGAGCCCCGCGTTTCCCCTCAGGGGAAGCCGCCCCTCAGGCGAGGCCGCGGCTCAGGGCTGAGGCGCCCAGCGCGGGCCCCATCGCCTCAGCGCCCTGCCGCCCCCGAGCCCTGCGCCGGGAACGAGGGACAACCGGCCCGGGGTAAAACCAGCGCTGCCCGCCTCGGCACACCGCGCGGGAACCAGCGCTGAGGCGCCTTCCGGGGCCGCCCTGCCGAGGCCATCGGCGGCCATTGCGGGGCCGCGGCGGGCACCCCCCACCCCCTCACGGCCACCCTCCCCGCCGCCATGGGCGGCC
>VZRL01006968.1:34004-51740 GCA_013397895.1 Origma solitaria | reverse complement strand
GGCGGGATTTGGGCGCACGGGGGCGGGAGCCGGAGGGGGCGGCCCGGGCGGGGCGGGGAATGGAGAGGGGTGGCGGTGCCCGGCGCGGGTGGCGGCACGTGTGGCTGAGGGGGACACGCGTGTCCTGGGGGTGCGACAGCGCTGGCCTGCAGGGTGAGGATGGCCCGTGGTCGTGTGTGTGACACGTGTGTGCTCAGGTGGGCCCGCTGCACATGTGCTCTGTGCATGTGTGTGCACGACATGGGCACACCAAACATACAGAAACACGCACACGTACACGCCTATATATATACATATATATATATATGTGCACTGGTGCACCACACGCACACACACAGGTACATGTATGTGCACAAATACGGATGCACACGCATACAGAATTTTCCCAGTGGGAACCCCAGCTTAGTACAGAGGTGAAAAATGAGGTGTGTGTGAGGCAATTCCTCATCACAGTGGAAGGTGGTGCAGTAAGGATCATTAATTTTTTTCCAGGAGTACGGACAGGAGTTTCATCTGTGGAAAATCCTCTTGCAGAGCTTCCCCACGGGCAGAGGCAAAACACTCATTTACCAAGTCTGAGGTAAAAAAATAATTTGCAAATAGTAAAATATGCTTTTCTGCGTTTATTTAATTCCCCTCTGTAAGGAGAGCTATCAGGGGGGAGCTTTTTTCCTTAACAGCCCTCCAAATTTCCTGGAGAAAAGAGCTTTGCATGTTTTCGTTCTAGCTTGTGATTCACAGGTAGCAGTGCCTGAATATGTTGGCTTTAACTGGTTAAAATCTCTGCTGTGCCCCTGTACGCCCCAGCAGGGTTTAGCTGCAGCACTGGGACAGCAGTGCTTTGCAGGGAGAGAGCTCTGCAGTTAATTTGCAGCACAAGCCCTGGCCCCACCTGGTAATATTGAATCAGCAATAATGTCAGCATGGGCAGGCTCCTGAGGCATCCCTGTATACTTCTGTCACGTTTTCATCGGCCACGCAGGTGTTCACTGTACACCTGCAGCTCCCAAAGCACTCAGACTGCCATTAGGCTCTCCACTTGCATTAAAAAAGGAGGAATAAATGAAAGATTTTAGCTCTTGCAGGCAAAAAGGTGGGAAGTACAACACAAGTGCAACTGGAAGGCCTAGACACTTGCCTGCTTTGATTTGTGAGTCTCTGGGCTTAGGCAGTATTGTCTGTGTGAGGAAGAGCCAAGCCAGAAATACCAAACAGACTGAATAAACCCAGTGTATGTATTACTCTCAGTAGCAGCTAGTGACAAGCAGTAATAAATTACTGCTCAGGAGGGTGGCTGGGGCCAAATGAAAATATACTGTTAAGTGGTACCTGAGCACTATCATTATGAAAATACACACCTTGGAGAGAATAAAAGTTGTGCATAGAGTACAGCTGAGGTGGGCTTTGGTGATGATTAATGTATGAGCAAATGAACAATTTGACAGAGCACTGCAGTTTTATCCAACGTCGGAGAGTGACTGTATATTGCAGAGAGCGACTGTGTATTCCAGCACGGTGCCTGGTGGCCCTGTGAGCCTGTGCACAAGGACAGGGACTCTGCTGCCTTCGGACAAACAGTGGGAGGGATGTTATCAGTGTCAATAGTGGCTTTGGCTCTGTTGCCTGTCCAGCAGTTCGTTGTCCCTTGGTGCCTGAGGTGGGCTTTCTGTTTGTGCAGGAGTGGCAGGGGGTGGTTTGGGCTTTACCCCTGTCCCAGCACAGGATGGACATGGAGCTGTTGGAGCCAGTTCAGAGGAGGCCACCAACACGATTAGAGGGGTGGGGCACCTCTGCTATGAGGAAAGGGTGAGAGAATTGAGTGTGTTCAGCCTGGAGGAGAGAAGGCTTTGGGGTGACCTAATTGTGGCCTTCCAGTGCCTGAAAGAGCCAACAAAAAAGATGGAGAGAGACTATTTACAAGGCCCCTCGAGTGACAGGGCAAGGGGGAATCGCTTCCCACTGACAGAGAGTAGGTTTTGATGAGATATTGGGAAGAAATTCTTCCCTGTGAGGGTAGTGAGGCCCTGGCACAGGATGCCCAGAGAAGCTGTGGCTGCCCCATCCCTGGAAGTGTTCAAGGCCAGGTTGGATGGGACTTGGATCAACCTGGGGTAATGGAAAGTGTTCCTTGCCATGGCAGGGTTGGAACTGGATGATCTTTAGGGTCCTTTCCAACCCAAACCATTCTGAGATTCTCCATCTGAGAAGGGATCTTCTGGCTGTGTGCCAGAGTGGTGTCTGGATTTGGATGTGATTGATATGTCCTGGTTTAGGGGATGGCTGCAGACAGTCTGCCTCCCCAGAGGTTTAGTTTTGCTTTATAGAGCTTAATTGGTTTTGGTGATGTTTAAAGGGTATTCAAATATCCTGTGCTCTGCTCATGTCCCATCATTTATTCAGTAGGAATGAGGCCTCACTGGAGCTTTTTCCTGGTGTTTTAAAGCATTACAGAAGCTCGTCCTGAGCCAAGAATGCAGTAACATCATATTGGAAATCATGGGAAGAGGTAAATGGTAGAATTACAAATACTACATTAAGGTTATTTCTAAATCATACTAGGGCCTACATCCAAGAAAGAAAAATCAGGCTTAATTAGCACTGTGCTCTGCTGTGTTAATAAGGAGAAGTAAAAAGAAGATGAAGCTGAATAGAGGCACACAAAAGGGATGGTGTTGCTGCTTTTGCTGTTGTTAGGACAATACCCTAGATTCCTTTCTCTTGAGGCTGTAAGGAGCAAGCAATGATTTTTAGCTTGGCTCTCAGTCTCTGGTTTGAGTCTGTTTTCTATTGTTGGGTTTTTTTCACGTAGCAGACCAAGAAGAGTGTAGAAAAACAGGTCAATTTGGCTGTTGATTAATTGGTTAGGGTAGGAAGCAAACAAGTTAGGGCTTTCCAGCTAATCCTGCAGCTGCCTGTGGGCTAGCAGAGGGTGGGCTGGGCCTGCCAGTGGACAAGGAAGACTCAGCCAATATGTAGGACTCCATCCAAAGTGGAAGTTCGTGGCTGGTCTGGTTTGGGGCTTCAGAGACGAAGTGTTGAGTGGTGAGCGTGACACCAGTGGTCAGATCTGGACCCATCCTACCCCAGGGAAGGTGTCTCATCACCATGAGGCTGCTTTGGAAAAACATGTTCTTGTGGGCATCTCTGCCTGTATGAACGCAACCCTCAGCTTTGAAATTCCCCATCATACCAAGTTATCTTCCTTAACCAGGCCCTGCTTTCATTTATATACCTTCCCACACCTTTCCTCAACTACCCCTTGCCTCTGCTATGCTCTGTGTTGCCCTCAAGCAAAGGTTGTGGTATTTAGCATGAGGTAAGATGAATACATCTCTGTCCTACTCAGACTCCTGGTTTTTTTCCCTGGCAGTTATTTAGATGGGAAGTAAAGAAGTACAGATAAGGAAGATCTTACATTCAGAAGGGGCACTGCTTCTTCTGCATTGTTCTGGTATATGATATCTTCCATGAGGATGCAGTTTGCCAGGCACTGGGCCTCTGTTTCTTCAATACCCCAGAGACCACAGTTCTGCAAGCATTTGTCTATGCTCCTCACTCAGTATTATGGGATATCTTACTGCAAAGTTCTCATCCAGGCTTCAAGTGCCCAGTTTCAAATGCTGTACAACAGTAGAGGTGGCAGTGGAATCAGATCCAGGCTATTTCTCACGGGTTACTGCTATATCCAGGCTTTTGGTTTGTCTGCCTTCTGCTGTCAGGGTTCATGAGAACTGCAGTGTAAAATCTTTTTGGTGTATTCCAGGAGAAAAGAAGCTGCTAAGTATTGCTCTGTCGAGCCTTGTTCAAGAACTGCATCACACTGCTCGTGCCACTCGCTATGAGTTAACTCTGGGGTAGCTTCAGGACTGAGCTGATGAACAGGCTGGCAGGGAGTATTCCACAATAACAGAGAGGCTCAAGAGCCCTGATGCATTTTGAGTTTCTTTTTCAGCCCTTATCAGCTTGGAGCAGCTTTTGTTTTACTGTGTTCCTCGGAGGTCCCAGTTAAATCACATCTGTGACGTGCCGGCTGTCGGCTGTCCTTGTAAATCCCTGCTCAGGGTCCCACAGAGCTGCTGAGGTGACAGCGAACCTTTAGCTAAAATTCAGACACACAAAGAGCTCTGCACATTCAGTTTGACCTGGGGTGTGAAGGTTAAGTCCCCTCTTCACTCATCAGCACCAGTGGTCAGTTATCCCAGACCTTTGATATCAATGTCTGATGGTTTTCCTGCAAAAGAACCAATTTCCTTGTAATAGAATAAATATTGCAGATTTCAGCCTGAGTTATTCTCCTAATGCTCTGGGTTATGAATGAGACCCAAAGGTGCATAAACCGAACAATGATTTATTTTCTGAACCTTCCCATTCCTTTCCTCCCAGAGGCTAGTTCCTATCCAAGCATAGAAGGAAAAATAATACTAAAAAAGTAAGAAATAATTTCTCCTGTTGGAGACTCAGTGCCTACTCTACGGCCTGAGCCCCACATGTAGGCTGTGGCTGAATAGGTCTGTTTGCAATTGCCAGTATGGGATTTGCAGTAAAAAAAAATCCCATGCACTTTGAGGTTCCTTGCCTTCTTGAACTATTTGTGTGAAAGGAAGAATTCCCAGAGAAAAGGAAAGAGGAGGAAATATTCTGTTTGGGTGATTTTGCTGTAGGTGCAAAAAAATTACTTTATCCACAAATAAGAGGGTGCTTTACCTTTTCATAGCACCATGGAATCACAGAATGGTTTGGGTTGGAAGGGACCTCAAAGCTCATTTCATTGCACTCCCTGCCATGGGCAGGGATACCTTCCACTATCCCAGGTTGCTCCAAGCCCCATCTGACCTGGCCTTGGACACTTCCAGGGATCCAGGGGCAGGCACAGCTTCTCTGGGAAATTGAAATCACTGATTCTTTCCCAGAGGAGCTGGTTTTATCCGTATCTCCCTTTGCCCCCAGCTCTTTGGACACCAGCGTTTGTGTCCCTGGGTGACAGGGCTGCTGCTGGGAGAGCTGTCCTCCTGCGATGCTGCCAGGATGCTGCCGGATGTGCAGGGAACCTGCTCCCACTAGAGCGCGCTAGGACAGTTTAAATGGGGCTGGGTTTCTGCTGGCATCAGGGTGGAGCCATCAAAGATGCCTGTGCGAGGAATGGCACTTTTGTTCTTAAGCAGGAGTTCTGGCTAAGTTCCCCATCTTTTGGGTATGGTTTTCTTGGATGAGTGTGCAGCAATGCCAGCTGTAGCTGCCTGAGAGCACTGAGGTTTGGGCTGGGTCAAGTGCTGGCAAAAACCTGTTGGAAGACCCCAGCCTGTACACAGAGGGCAGGGAGAAGTTTTGTCCTCAAGCCCTGTCTCATCTCTCAGTCCCTTTGTTTGCTGCTCTGTAAGGCAGAGGAAGTGGAAATCCTGGACATGGACAGGAATCCACCACAAAGTTTCATTGTTGGTCTTCTGTTGTCATTTGTGCATTTTGAAACTCCCCCTAACAAACTTATCCATCTTTACAGGAGAATTTCCTGCCTCAACCCAGGCTCTTAGACCCCTGTCTGCTACCCTCGTTTGCTTCATGTTTACTTAATTAGCCAGCTGGAGTATAATTCCTTTCATGATCTACAGTCCAATACATAAAGATGACAGTGACATGAATCTTGGCTTAGGTTTCAATTTGCATGTTAATTCATTGTGGTTCCCCAGACAGCTGGAATTTGCTCCAACAGGATCTGGGAGATGATGAAATGGGGGGGGGGGGTTGTTCTCCTGTGTCCCAATGGGAGCCTGGAGTGATAGGTGACATCGTTTTACTGTCTACCAGGCATCATCTCTTGTAGACCTACAGCAAAAATCAAAGCAAAGGTGAAAAGCAAAGCAAAAATCGTAACTGAGGAGGTTTTCTCAGTACACAACGCAAACAGAGTCACGGCTCTGGTAGTTAAGAAACATCTGGAAATTGGTGAAGCTTGGTGAGACAGTCTGCAACAGATTAAGAAGGAACACAGTGATTTTACACAGCAGTCCAGCCCCAGTCATCTCTGGTTCACAAAGCCCTCGACACACTTACCTAGAGAAGAGAGACACTCCAGGCAGGGAGGAGACAGTGATTTCCCTGAGTGGAAGACAAGCGCATGTTGGCTCTGAAGGGTTTAGGCACAAACCCCATCACTCCATGAGATTCATCTTTGTAGCATCCAGGAGCTGGCTTACAAGGAAGGAAACGCTGCGAGCCTGTGTTCAGTTCCAGCTCTCCGGGGGACCCAGGGAATGCTGTCAGGCTCACAGAAGACTGACAGCAAATACAGGCAGAGCTGCCATTTTCCAGCATGCCTGAAAAAACAGCAGCTTGCCAAAGGTGGCACGAAGAGGCTCTCCTGGAAAGACAGCCATAGGTGGTTATTTATGTGTTACATTAGAGCTAACGGAGAGCCAGACCCCGGAGAGCCGGGATACAAGATAAAAACAGGGCTTGCCGCAAGACCCTGTGAGCTGAATAGAAATCATGGCTAAATAGGAGGATGGGAAAAGAGACAGAGTTGTGTGAAGAGACATGGCCAGCATCACACAGCAGGCAGGGCCACAGCCAGCCAGGCTTGGAGCAGTCTCTAGCTGGCAGATGGGTTTAGTTGCAGCAAATCATCCATTTTCAGATTTTGCTGATTTTACACAGTCTAATTTTAATAACAGAAGAAAAGAGTGAGACTTCTCTTCATAAATCACTTATTCCTTTCTTTTTTTTTTCCCTCCCAAGTAACAACTCTAGGTCACTGCATTTTGGCCTTAGTAACATGGATAACATCTTAATGAAGAATTGTGGAGACAAAAAATTGAAAACAAATACTGTCTCTTCTCTGTGTTCAAAACCCAATGGCTTTGGATTCTCCAGGAGTTTCTTGTGCTTTCTGAAAATGCTTTTATCCTGTATGCCCTGCATTCATAATGAGTTGTGGTTCCTTCTTTCTGTTCTGACCTTCCTTGCTCAGAGTCTCAAGTTGCAACAGGACAAACTCTGGCTTTTCAGAATCATCTTCCTGATGTTTTATGGCTAGAAAAAGAAGGGTATTTTTTCCCCAGAAAACATTTTTAAATCAAGCCTTTTCATTTGTTGCCTCAAAGCCAAGCTTTTCAGCTTTTCATTAAAACCCAAGTATTTGAAATGGTTCAGGAGGCCTTAAAATGAACATTTCCAGGTTCTAGAATGAACACTGTCATTTTCCAGATAATACTTTTCAGGAAAGTAGGATTTAATCATGTAGCTTCTATTCCATTAACCAAGTTCCCCAGGTAAATATTTTGAGCTAACTTAGTACAGCTCTGGATTTGGGAAATGCAAGGTTATGATAACCCTTTGCAAATTCAGTGAGGAGTGTTGGTGTTTCCCTGCATGAAACAGGGGGGAAAAGGCCTGTTCACAGTTGAAATCTCTTGGTGAAAAACCCCGGGCAAGGCTGAGTTCCATCAATCCTGGGTACAGAGTGCCTGTGTTCATGTGGCAAATCCACCTGGAAGAGGCAGGGAGCCTTCAGGATGGGCATGACAAACATCACACCTCATTAGGCAGAGCTGAGGCAGGTCCTAATTAACCTGGAGCTGCAGTGGTGCAGCTCTTGGCTCATATCCTGGTGATTCCTGACCCTTTTGGGATGAAGGCAGGGTCAGTGTTGGCTCTGCTTGGTGCACTTTTCCTCCACCTTTTCCTCTACCTGTCGCCATGCATTTCAGGTTTGGAAATTGTGTCTCTGTGCCCATATGTGCTCAGTGGCTCTTGCTCTGGAGCCACTGAAGCTTTAATTGTGTGGAACTGTTTTCCTGAGCTAAATTAGGAGATGCATGGAGGTGACAATTTTGGCCCCATATGAGTTTGGAGGTTAAAACTGAGCCTGGGACTCAGGCCAAGGCTACAGGGACAGAGGGAGTTTAATGGGACTTCCTGCAAAACAGATCTACAGACTTTCAATTTACTTTCTTCAATTTACCTAACTAATGTCTTTTCCAGCCCTGCTTTTAAATTCATGATAATATCATCAATCACATAATTATGACCTCATCTCATTCTCTATTAAGACTTGGGTGACAAATAAGGACAGGGTCACACTTCAGTTTATTTTGCTCTGTTTTATTGACTAGAAAAGAAGGAAATATGCTGGAGACAGAATTCCCAAAACATAAAATTCTGCTGACAATATGCAACATTTAGTTATTTCTGGAGAGCTGGAAAGTAGTACTTTATGTTTGGTTGGTTTTATTTACACTGTTTTTCACATAAATACACACCTTGTCAGACCTGGGAACAAACTTCTTTTAACTCATCTCATGAGGACACGTCAGAACCATAACAAACACACAAGGAGAAGAACAAATTCTCCAGGTAAAAGGCAGCTTAATCCAGTGGGTCAGATAAAAATCCTTCAAATATAACATGTGAAGTTTGTCTTTTATACACTAACCACTGCAAGGGACTGAAATCCCCGTGTTAGGCAGCATCAGATTCCACTGATGCCCTAAGCCATGGCAAGGAACACACTCAGAGTAGGAATTAAGAACATGATTGAGTCATGTGAAAGGGGTTTACTCCTCAATTAGAGACTTGGGTCTAATGTTATGGTTTGGGGAAAGGATGGTTAATTCTTCATATCCTGTATTTATGTTCAGGTTTGATGTTTCCCTGCCAAAATCCCCCTTTGCTGACCCACTGTTCATAATTCTACTGGGTTATCAGCATTATCCCATCTGCAAAGAGGGTAGCTTTTCTTCACACATTTTAGGCTAAAGAGATCCTCCTCTAAGCATCTTGGGAAGACCCTGAATGCTGAATTTCATGGGGTTCCTTGTATTCCCAGGAAGGGATAAATGACAAGGCTGCGGGAAGCCCAGCATTTGAAGACTGATCTCTCTTGCAGACCTCCAGCGTGACGCTTGGAGCAGACTCTACCCTGGCACCACTGCAATAAACCATGAAGGTTGAAATCTGAAAGAGAAACATTTAGAATATATGGAGTGTTTTCATAAACCCATTAATTTTCAAGCCACTTTCACAGTTTCCTAAGCCTAACTTGAAAGTTTTGAGTGTTTGAGGTAGGCAATAGTACACAAACAATATCCACTTCCAGTACATGTATATTCACAAGCTTCTCACTGTTGGTACTGTGAAAGCATTGCTGTTTCTCCTACAAATAATGCCATGTAATACTATTCATATTGGTTTGATGCCCCAGTTTGAGCTGTGTCATGCCATGCACCGGTTTTGCTACTCATTTCTTGTATTCACACTTGGTAGCTGAAATACTGCAGCCCTCTGAACTTGCTTTCTTGTTTCCCCCTGATTTTCACTCATGCTCAGATCAGCCCTTAGTCATCTTTACAATCCTTGCCTTTCCCTGTGTTCTCTTCTCTGCAGCATGACCAAAATTTGTTTGCACAGGATTTTTATGAGCTTCTGCCCTCACTAAAAAAGGGCCAACTTGTCTCGGGAAGTTTCCCCCATCAGTTTTGACATCTCCTGCAGCTTGCCATTCCTTAGCATTAATTTCTATCACTTCCCCCAATTTCCCTGGAAGAAATTCTGATTAGGCAATAAGTGCTGGGCTATCCATCATTTCATGCCAGTTACAAGTTCCACGATGCTTCTCAGCCTGGAAGGCACACATCCTTCTTAATCAACCCGAGTGTGCCACGGGTAATGGAGCTAAAGACCTGATTTCCGTGGCCATCCCCTTGGGATCCTGTCTAACACCATGGAAGTAAGGCAGAGCCATTGTGAGTGCCGTGTAATGGTGCAGCACAGCTGATTAAACCCCTGCAAAGCTCAGAGGGCTTCACAAAAGTCCTGTCAGTCAGCTTGCATTTGATTTCAGGTCTGATTTTCATTTATTTACAGTATCGCCCATTACGTGTAGAGTGTTTGCTAAACACTGGAGAATAATGGTCTTGTCCCACGTAGCTGACAGCAGAAGAGCTGACAAAGGGAAGGAAGGCAGTAAAAGGGGTAATTTATGTATGAGTCACGCTTCCCAGCCAGCTGTGCCGATAAAAAATGGCCATTTTTATGGGGAGGCTGGAAAAGAACAAAATTACCTTTATGAAAAAGAAAAAACAAAACCCCAAACAAAAAACCAAACAAAATATTTGGACCAGCAGTTTGATTAAAGATGACTTACTGCCAACAGCACAGGGAAGGGAGTCCTGGGGAGGCATTTGGGTTTATCAGGTGCAGCAAAAGATGTTTCTGGCACAGACACCTGCACCTAAGACAATACGGAGACAGCAGCAGGAGGTCCTGCTTAGGGCACAGAAAAACCTGATAAGGAAGCAGGAAAAGAGAAGACATAAAGTGGGAGAGATGAGAATTGATAAGCAGGGGTGGAGTTACGAGCTGGGAGCAGTCGGTGAGGCAGGGAGGAAGTCATTGGAGGTACCTTTTTGGCAAATTGCTGAGCAGTCCCATATCCATTTAATGCACAGAATTCTGCAGGAAGATTTATGTTGTCATCCAACCATGTGACTTGGGGCCTGACTTTGCTCCATTTAGAGGCAATGACAGACTCCTATTGATTCATGGGAACCATAGAAATCAAAGAAAACTTGCTGTGGCAACTGGCTAATTCAATAAAAGCATTGATTTTTCCAGCTGGACAATTAAAGAGCATGAATGTAGTGTAGCTGATTTCTGTCTCTGAATTAATGTAACAAATGATCATTGATTAAAGTGAGAGGAAACTGTACCCCAAAGGAAAGGACCTTCCATATTAAAAATCCCCCAGCCTATGTGGGCTGGTCTTTAATGTGCCACAGATAGAGCTGGTTCTGATTCTGTGTCTCTGATCATTTGCACACTTAGGAGTTAGTTGACTGTCACCTCACAGAGCGGCCAACGTAAAGGCAGACACACAGGGCCAGGGAGAACCCTGGAAAGGTGATGCAGGAGACCATGGAGTTCAAAACAGGTAGTGGGAGCACCTCATAGTGTCGATTCAGATGAATGGCTCTAGTTTTGCCCTGGGTCTGAGATAGGATCATGGAATTGTTTGAGTTGGAAGGGACCCTAAAGCCCATCCAGTTCCACCCCCTGCCATGGGCAGGAACACCTTCCACTATCCAAGGTTGCTCCAAGCCCCATCCAACCTGGCATTGGATACTCCCAAGGATGGAGTGGCCAGAGCTTCTCTGGGCAACTTGTGCCAGGGCCTCACCACCCTCACAGATAAGAATATCTCGCTAACATCTGATCTAACCCTGCCTTCTGTCAGTGGGAAGTCATTGCCCCTTGTCCTGTCACTACGAGCCCTTGTAAATAGTCTCTATTTATCTTCCATGTCAACTCCTTCAGGTGCTGGAAGGCTGCAATTAGGTCACCCTAAAACCTTCTCTTCTCCAGGCTGAGCAATCCCAGTTCTCCCAGTCTTTCCCCATAGCAGAAGTGCTGCATCCTTCTGATCATCTTGCTGCTTCCTCTGTACTGGCTTCAACAGCTCCATCCTCCCTGTGCTGGGCCCCCAGGCTGGAGGCAGCTCTGCAGGTGGGGTCTCACCAGCTCAGAGCACATAGCTCTCTCTCCACAGTGGGAAAGATACTTTGAACCCCGCCTCAAAGCCTTAAAAGAGGAACTTCTTAAACCACGTGCAGTAGCTGTGAACAGGCCCAAAGATTTTTGTGGCTCTTGGGTATTTGCAAACTTAGGTTATGGCTTTGTGCTTTGCTGTCTGGCTCAGGAGTCAGGGTTCCAGGCAGTGTGATGGTTTCTCTCGTAGGAGACTGTTGTGCCACTTGTCCATCTGCAAACCCCTTTTGCTGTTGATACCAGCTTTAATGGTGTTGAGGCATCTTGAGCTCACTGCACCATGGAAGCCCCCCGGACTGGACTGGGGAGTCCCAGCTGCTGGCAAAGCATCCAGTGAGGGTGACTCTCCTGAGAGCCCAGAACACATCCTGGTGTTGCCAGCTCCTGATTTGGAGGCTGGCTGCAGTATGTGTGCTGGGTGCCACGGGCGTGCTGCAGTGCTGGCACAGAGGCTGCTGCTGTTCCCTGCTGGGGTGGTCACCTGGGTGCAGGGGCAGGACAGGCAGTGACATTTTAACAGCTGCGGTTGTTTGCGTCAGCGTGTGTGAGTCAGGGCCCTGACCTGGGCACTGTTTCACGTTGATCCCTGGGCTTTGACGTGGATGGGCCATCCCAACACCCCTGACCTGCCAGAGACACCACCTCCTCTCATCACCCCACTGCTTCTGTGCTTGGTGCCTTTTTCTTTGCCTTTTCTAATGGCCTGTACCTGCAATAGAGATGTTCTGAGAGGGCCCAGAAGAAAGACACAATGCACCTCCTGCCCTTCATCGCAGGAACAGGAGTGAAGAGGTGTGATAAGAGTTGTGGAGCATTAATGGAGTGGGATGCTCAGTGCTGGAGGGGAGGAGGGATATTTCTATCAGTCAATGGGATAAAAGCTAAGCTGCTTTACGGCACAGCCTGCTAGAAAGTGGTGGTTAGAAAAAAGTGTCTATTAAAAGGTCAGGTGTGGTCCTGTGTTCTGGGCTTGCACAAGCTGGTAAATGATACATAATGAGCACCTTATTAGATTAATTTTGTCTATTTGGGGTCACCATGAATAGCCCATTAGAAAATAGTAGGTTTCTCAGAAGCTGCCAAATGCTGGTTGTTATTATTTCTTCAGATAATACTGAACCTGTAACTTGTTTGAGAGCAGCTTATGCAATACTTGGTGATCAAATTTGGAGCATTAACTGGGTAGCTTAACTACTCTGTGTGCTTATCGTTGCTGACCATGGGAGCATAACTTTTAGATTCAGATTTCTCATGTGCAACAGGCAGAGGGGCAACCACAATTAAAGTTTCACTACCCCAAACTACTCAAAAATTGTGGTGGCATTGCTGATGTCCCTGTCTTTTTAGAGTCTATGGTTTTCAGCTTTTCAGTTGTGAGAGCTGAAAATTAATCTTTTGCTTCAAGTAAAGAAGTACTCTCACTTATATCCCAGATCCCAGCACCAGGAATATCAGGGAGAAAAATGAAATACCTGAGAGCATAAAACTGCAAATGTACTTTCAGAATACACTGCAGGATTTGCTTCCAGTGAACTGTCAGTGCTCCTGCTGGAGGTGGAGAGTGCTTGCTGAAAAACGTGAAAAGTGGCAGACTTGTTTAAAAATTCACAGACACATTTACATACTTAGAACTTTTCTCCCAGTATAGTAAGAGAGCTCCACTCGTGTAACTGCTGGTAGCTCTCATTGAAGCTTTTTGCTTCGTAGCAAAAGGTACAGAGGCAACAGTGGCACATCCAAGAGAGGTTTGATGCAGAATGTTCAAAAGGTTGATTTCTATTTCCTCTCTGAAGCCCGGCCCCCAGAAACCTTGACCTTCCTTGACCTCTTCCAGATATGAAATAGTCCAGGATGGGCTTTGGTGCTTTTCCTGTAAGATTCTTCCATGTCCTGCCCACATGCATCTTGCCAAACAGCCAAGGAAAGTGTTTCCAGTGCTGCTTTCTTCTGTGGATGGATTTTGATTATTAATAAAATGGTCGGGATGAATGGAACTATTTCACATCTTGTCAAAGCAGCACAAGCGGGATGCTGCTTTTATGAGACTTGCCACTGCCCCTTCCTCCTCCAGATCATCCCTTTCATGTGCCTGAGCAGCACTGAGTTGGCAGCCTGCTTCATTAAGAGCTGCTAGAGCTCAGGAAACAGCTCAGGAAGTGGTTTACAAACAGCAAAGAGAAAACTCGGAGACAGAATGAAAAAGAGGGGAAAAAAGAGCTGATTGCAATTTTAAGTTGAATTTCCACGACCTTCCAAGCAGGCATTCCAGTATGAGTACATTAAATTCACATATTTCTCAACAGCCAGAGCTGTTTAGCAATAAAGACCTTCGGCACTGAAAGAGACTCAAAACAAATCTTTGCAGCCAGCAATAAAACACAAGGAGTGTCATGCTGAACATCACTGGGTCGCGTAGCTTGTTAAGGCAAGAGGCTGGAGGCTTATTTGTGCAATCCTGCAAGTGATGTTGTCCTGTGACACACTCACTGTCAGAGATAACAGCCTTGGAGATTAAAAAAGAAAGAAATAAATGTAGTCCTACAAATGCAGTGCTGTAGCCACAGTAAATTAAAATGTACACACACACAGAGAAAATGAGGGCTTTTTGAAACTTGAATGAAGATGCATTTGGAACTGGGTTTAGAGTTGTTGGTTGTTGCCTGTGGAAAAAAATAACTGTGAGAGACACTTGTTGTGCATCCTCTGAGCAACCTGGTCTAGGGGAAGGGGTCCCTGCCCTTGGGAGGGGCTTAGAAAGAGATGATCTTTAAGATCCCTTCCAACTCAGGCCATTCTGTCATTCTGTGATTCCAGAAAATGAGAAAAAAAAGGCTCAAAGCCAATGCATAATACAGGGTCTTGTCTGGAAGCTCCCAGCATGCAGTCCAGAAAAAAAGGCAGTGTGGAGTTTTCACATTTTCTCCTGTAAAAAAGATGTTTGACTTCTCTCGTGGTTTAACACTGGCCAAACGCCAGGCACCTGAGACAGCCACTCACTCACTCTCCCCTGCCACAGCTGGGCAGAAGAGAGGAAAAAAATTTAAACAGATGGGTCATGAGTTGAGATAAGGAGAGGGAGAAAACACTCCAAGGGCAAAACAGGCTCAACTTAGAGGAACAAAGTAAATGTATTACTAACAGAGTCCGAGGAGGATAATGAGAAGTAAAATAAGCCCCCAAAGACGCCTTTTTCCCTCAACCCCTCCCTCCTTCCCACCGATAACACAGGGAGATAGGGAATGGGGGTTTTGGTCAGTTTGTCACCAAAATCTTCTTCCACTGCTCAGGGAGAGGAGTCCTCCCCCTGCTTTGCTGTGGGGTCCCTCCCACAGGAGGCAGTTCTCCGTGAACTTCTCCAGCGTGGTTCCAATCTCACAAGCAGCAGTCCTCCCAAAATTGCTGTGGTGTGGGTCACTGTTCCATGGGGTACAGCCCTCCAAGGACAGGCTGCTGCAGCCTGGAATCAAGGGCCCCCTCTCTCCGTCGTGTCGCCCACTGGATCCCAGTCTCCTCCAGGTGTCCGCCTGCTCTGACGTGGGAACCTCCCCATGGACTGGGGGTGGATCTCTGCATCCCCCATGGACCCCATGGACTGCAGAGGGACAACCTCCTTCACCACGGTCATCACCAAGGCCTGCAGAGGATTCTTGGCTCTGGCTCCTGGAGCACCCTTCCCCTGCTCCTCCACTGACCTTGGCGTCTACATGTTGTTTCCCTCATGTGTTCTCTTCTTCTCTGGCTAGAAAGAGCTGTGTCTTCCTTTGTTTTGGTTTTCTTCTTATATATGTTATCACAGAGGTGTAACCAACCTCTCTAAATGGCCCAGGCTTGGCCAGCGGCAGGTCCATCTTCAGAGCCATCAGGGATTGGCTTTGCGGAACATGGTGGAAGCTTCCAGCAGCTTCTCAGAGAAGCCACCTCTGTGGCCCTCCCACTACCAAAAATGAAGCCATGCAAAACCAACACAACTCCCCAGCTTTCCAGAGATCTGAATTATGAAATAGTTCTAACCAATGCTTATATTAAGGTTTGACTTTGGCAGTGCTTTGCATTGCACCTGCAGCATGACAAGAGCCTTCCTGCCACCCTGGAGAGGCCTCTGGCTCCCACAGGCTGGTGCCCCAATCCTGCAGGGATATCACCACAGGCTTTTCTTCCTGTTTGTGGGGAGCTGTTCCACTTTCCAGTTGTCTGTGGAGTTAAGCATGTGTATAAATGATTGTAGAAGTGGGTTGTTTAAACTTTGGGTTATGTGAGGGCTATAAATTTTAAGATGGTTTCTTCCAGGGATTTTGCAGGCAGATTTGAGTTTGCCCTGCTCATACTCCAAGTATAACTGAGGAAATGTGGAAATGTGTCCATGGTTAAATGACACACCATTCCAGCTCAGCTCATACTGAACTCCAAGCATTGCAGCCACAGCTCTGCATGCCTTCAAAAATTGAAACAAATATAGGCACTCTTCAAGATTCCAGGCAAGGTGAAGCTGAAAGAATCTGTCCTCTCATACCACAGTGTGTGGCTGTGTGTGTGCATATGTGAGTTATTCCACCTTCTCACGTACATGAGAGGTGTTTTCCCAAAATCTCTCTCCCTTCCCAAAGCCACTGTTTAACCAATGCTTGATAAGGATGTTTTAAATTACAGTTTTCATCAGCCTTCACAGGGAATTTAAGATAACTTCACAGTCACAAAGTATCCAATTGCATCCAAATGGAGTTAACATATGGGACTGGGGGAGATTCCATAAATACCAGTGGCTGGCGTAGGAACGCAGTGTTTTACATTAATGGGGCCCCAAGGCTCCTGCCTGCCTCCAAATGATGAGCTCCTCGGCAATCTTAGTGCCCAAAGCAATCTGAAAATAGTTCTGCAGCACAGAATTGCTTGCAGTATTTTGTCCCATTGCTTGCCCACCCTTTTTCCTAATCAATCCGTTTCTAATTTGCTTCATGTAAATGCAGGAGATAAAATGTTGATTCTACAATAGCTGGAGTAGTCAAATCAGACCGTGTCTAGGTATCATGGAGTCCCCAATTTGCTGTTCTTGGGCTGAGATGAAAAATGTTTCCAATGGGAGACAATTATCTGTTGTTTGCTGATTTCTGCTATTACATGTTATGTTATTTGTGCAGTCCAGGTCTCTTCAT
Organism: Origma solitaria; assembly: GCA_013397895.1. NCBI lineage: Eukaryota > Metazoa > Chordata > Aves > Passeriformes > Acanthizidae > Origma > Origma solitaria. The sequence goes on along the minus strand of VZRL01006968.1, from coordinate 35,052 downwards.
ACAAGTCAAACAGCCTGCACTGGTGAAGGTTAATGCCTTGCTGTGTCATCTGCCTGACACTGGATATTACCTCCACATTCATCCTCTGGTTTAACTTCTAGGAAGAAGTTATGTCCCAGATAAATACACAATCCCATTTGCCCTCAGTAGTCCTTAATGTTGTCTTTCAGTTATCAGGATGGCACAAACTGAGCCTTGTTCACCCATTTCCAGTGAGATACATGTGTATATATATATATATGTGTGTGTGTGTGTGTGTCTGTGTGTGTGTGTATATGTCACAGTCTGTCTTGGAATTAGTTTTGGAATGCCAGGCATCAGTTAGCTCATTCCCAGGGTGGATTAGTGTCTACAGAGGGCACCCTCTTCCATGGCATTTTTTCCTCAAGTTGACATCTGATGCTACTTCTGTTTTCTTGGAAGCAATGACTGTTGTTTCCAGTGCATCATCAAATGTCTCATTATTAAATAATTAGAAAAGGTTTTTTATAAGCATTTTGACTGCAAAGAGCCCCAATTACTATTGTTACTTGTACCTTCTGGCAATGCAGTGGAAGACACTGGTGAATCCTCCTTTCATCTTTGTTGAAACAAGCTGGACAACTTTGGACTCTAAATAATGATACTATCCATAAATAATAACGCTCTTCAGGGCCCTTTGTAAGACAGACTGTAACTTCCTGCCCAAAGGTGTTAATCTTCACACGCAGCCACAGTGTCTGTCCTGTGCTCCTCTCTTAACACTGATCCTGCTGCTTACATTTCTGATTGTGGTAGTTGTAAGGGGATCCAAAAGGACGCTCATCCAGGTTTTTGGGGGCTATTTTATAATGTAAAGCTTTTCCAGACAGAAATTTTGGGGGAGCAAGGGAAAGAAACCAACACATGACAAACAAGGTCACTTGTTGGAGATTTTCAGACATCCAGACTGGCAGTGATGAGAATTCTGGCCCCTAGCTACAAAACCCAGCAAGATATTTGGGATGTCTTGAACTTCCGACCACAGAGTCCAGAATACAACCACCAAACAACCTTGCAATAGTCGGGG